>CM035096.1:65386833-65506833 GCA_020205505.1 Panax japonicus
AATACGATACACGATTAAAAGCAAGAGAAAAGTGGTCGCTCTCCCAACCAAGAATCCTCCCAAAATCAAAATTCGATGACTATACCCCATCCCCATATCTCATATGTCGAATAAATGAAGTATAACCTTGAGAGATGAATTTTCAAAGACTAGCATAAGTAACATAAATCTCGGACCTCAAGAGACCCTCAGGGAGTGTTGGATAGGATGGCATCTCTATTCTAAAAATCCCCGCCTAGGTCCGCCTAGGCCCCGCCTAGGCGCTAGGCCCCCTTTTGGCGCCCCGCCTAGGACCTAGGCCCCCACTTGGCGCCTCTAAGCCCCCAGGTGCCTCACCTAGGCCAAAGGCGATAAAAAAATCCCTCTATAAAATTAGGCGGGTTCTAGGCGGAGAGATTTTTTTATTTTAATAACTACCCAAACTAAATCTTAATATGTTTATTTTTCTAATGATTACTATATTCATAATACAGGTTGTGGCATATCAAATCAAAACAAGAAGTGAACAATATCAAGTCAAAATGGATAATTTTATTATAGTTGTAATTTTTTGAACTTGTACCAACTTCAATTATATAAATAGAATACATTTGTAATATTTAGTTTAATTCAATTTTATAATTCTTAAATTTATGTTTAGTTTCTTAAGTTTTAATATTGAATTAAATTATTGAAATTTTAAAATTTATTATTTAATAGCAATCTTATTTATAAATAAAACTAATACGTTAAAAATTTGTTTAAACTTTGAACAATTGCATGTTTGTGTTTGTACTTTGACATTAGCAATATGGATGTGTTTGAACTTTGACATTAGCAATATGAATGTGTTTGAACTTTGACATTAGCAATATGGATATGTGTTTGAACTTTAAGAAAAGGCCTTTATTATCTTTATTATAGATTGTTTTGCTTTATATTATTATTTTGTTTGGATAAATTAAAATAAAATATTAAAATTACCTTAAAATAAAAAATCCCGCCTAGGCCCCGCCTAGGCCCCCTAGGCGCTAGGCCCCCCTCGGCCGCCCGCCTCCCGCCTAGCGCCTTTTAGAACATTGGATGGCATTAGGTTGGTTAGCCTGACCGAAAATGATGCTAGGGTACAGGTAAGTCTAAGTCTATTGAGCGTGATACTAAGAAGAAAAGGTGGATTAAAGAGTTGCGCAGTCAATAGTGAATTATGGGGAAGTTTTGGGGAAGGAGAGGCAGTCTTATAAAATATTCCTTATGAAGATTCTTAGTTGGAACGCGTGAGGTATAGGGAATAGGTGTAAGTGGAGGTTTATTAGGGAGCTAATTTCTAAGGCTGCCACAAATGTACTTTAAGACTATTCTAAAGTACTAAGGACTCTATATAAGCTATGTTACGGATTCTTTACTTTGCCTTGAAGTACCCGTGACCGACACTCGACACCATAGTTGTCACGGCGCCACGGCGAGACATGGCGGTAGCCGACTGCCAGGACGCCTAGGCGACAAAGCGACCGCAATGGCGTCCGTATGACAGATAAAGGTCGGTCTTACAATGTGTAATTTAATATATTATTTATTTTAACTTAAGCATATTGTTGGCAATAAAATTTTATATACATTAAAACCCAAAACATAATACTATGGAATAAAATTTTATATACATTTTTTAATTCTCTACCCAATTCAACTTGAATCCTATAACCCCCCCTCCAACTCTCATTAAACATAATCTTGAAGCTTTCTCATGTCTAACCCGTAACAAACAACCAGTGACGGCTATATAAAGAGTTTCCTAAAAATGTGCCCGTCTTACATCAGTTCAATATCAAAGCTAAGGATATCCTTACCACCAGGGTTACTAATTCGGAGTTTATTCTAAGCTTGAAGGAATGAATGTTTGTGAATTGTAAAACAATGAAAGAAGATTTTGGTTTGATATGGGTGCTTTGGACAGAAAGGAATGTGAAAGTATCCCATGAACCCATTATGCAAGTATATAGTATCATTTTTTACCTCAAATCGATGGCTATATAGGATTTTGGAGTAGTAGAATCCTCAAATGTCAATAGAAATTGGAGGGATGTGTTTGATAAAGTTTTTCTTGTTTTCCACTTAGTATTTAGTTGGATGGTTCTTTCTCTTCCCTCTTTGTTTTCTCTCTTCTTTCTAATAAATTTCTAAATTTAGAAAAAGAAAAGAAAGTCTCAATATTTCTTCTGGGTGCATATCCTTAGTAAGAGTCCATAAAGCATGGGAAAAGTAGATACACCCTTTCTGTTTTCATTTTATGGTCTTACATATATTAATTAATGCAAGTCCAATACTGCAAATATGAAACAGGTAAAAATGATATTTCGAGGAGGTATCTCTCGCATAAGCATGAGACCCATTTACCATTCATATGAGAGGACATTGTGGAACTATCACTTTTGCTTGTGGAAATATTAATTCCCGATATTTAACCTAATGAAGAAAATTATTAACACTGACAAGCATCTATTTCGAGGATAGACGCCAAGTATGCTAAGTATACCTGTTCTTGAAATGTCCTTGCCTCGTTGGAATTTCTCAATTTTGATTCTACCGCATACTGTATCTTCTCAATGATAACCTCCTGATTCAAAAGGCTTACCTGCATTTGATAGGTTATAAGGCAAAGAACTTGAGTATAATCTACAGCATAAAACCTGTTAAGTTATCAGTTGCTCAAGAAGCTTAAATTATCAGAAAAGAAGCCAAAATTGACTCAGGAAAGAATATCAGCCAAGATTCACCAGAATTAATATTTTGGGATTTATGGAGATTTTAGACATTTTATTACCATTTTTGTTTTTAGTTTTTTTTTTTATAAAAGAAGAATATTTTATTGATTAGAATAGGGGAAAAAACACATGATTAGAACAAGTAGTCCTCTCAAAAGAAATTAAAGAAAACAAGAGGGAAAAAATTTAATAAGCACCGCCCGCCAATCTCTTTGAAGATCGGACAAAGAAATTCCTCCAAAAACTCCCATTGCATGAGCCCAAAGAGAATCAAAGGAAGATATTCTACCCCAAAGCAACTCAATATTTGTAGACCAATTGCAAAAAACTCTAGCATTCCTCTCAATCTAAAATCCCCACAAAATAGTAAAACAAGCACATCTCTAAAGAAACCTCCTATCACTAGATCCCCTGAATTTGCATAGAAAAAGATATTCCACCTAAGAGGGACATCCAACTTTCACCCATCACACTAAACAAACAACACCACAACCGCCAAGCCATCTAACAATGAAGAAATAAATGAGAATGAGACTCACTATCCTTCAAACACATAACACACATCTAGGGATAAAGATTTGAAAGGCCTACACTTCTAACAGATGTCATTAGTGTTAAGCCAACCAAGAGTTAAGGACCACATAAAAGCTTTAATATTTGAGGCTTTGCTCTCCAAATATAAGAAGCTAAAGGAAAATGATGAACTAGACGATAACCCAATAAGCAAGTGGAAAAAGAACAACACGAGAAGACTCACAAAGAATCAAAATACCAACACGCCCATCAAAGGACTGAGAAAAAGAAGCAAGTTAAGAAGTTGAATAAATAAAGAGAATTCCTCCATCTTCCTACCATTTAAATTATGTTTATTATTTTTTTGGTATTTAGGATAGTCCAGTAGATTTAGTTATTTTGGGCTCGTTTGTGAAAGATATGTTATTAATTTGTTTTGGAAGATTTGGAAGCAAGATGGATGCTAAAATTTTATGAAAATGTGTCTTCTTTTCTATCTTGTGGGAATTTGGAATGAGCGTAATTCTAGGTTGTTTAGAGAAAGTTACTTATCCTTAAAGTTGTTGGATGATAGGGTTATTTTTCTTGCGTCTCTTTGGGTTTCTGCTATGGAGGCTTTTAGAGGTATCTCTGTTACTAATTTATGTAGAGATTGGAGGGCTACACTTTTTAAGTGTTTTCTTGTTTTTTTATCTTTAGTTTGTTGAGGGTGGAATTGTTGTCCCCCATTATTGTATCCTTTCTTCTCTATTAATAAAATTTCTTCTTTTATCAAAAAAAAAATACTCTCGTAGGGTTGTTCTTTATAAAACTTGTTGAATTTGATATTTACTGTTTCAGTCTTTATCTATCAAACAAACAGAAGGCGGAGAATAGGGAGAAGGAGAAGGGGAAAAACCTAGATGCAGTTCCAATCACACACCTCTTGTCACAGGCATCATCGTCATCCACCTGACTTGCTTCTCTGGTTCATGATTTTAATTCATGCAGAAATTAAAGGTAACTCCATATATCGTTAATAGCCAACAGACTTGTCCACTATTATTTTCTTTATTCCATGTAGTTCAAAGCCAAGTTTTAAAATATAAATCCTAATAGAAAGTCGGAGAAAAGGAAGTGCAAGTCCAGAAAAAGAAAATATACATCAGTCCAAAAAAATAAAAAATAAGAAAGAGGGAAAAATATAAATATTTTTCTAGAAACATGGAGTTGTACATCCCAAAGTTTCGGAAGGACTGCTCAAAGAGTGACTACTTTTCATACTATTCTTAGTTGAGGATAAAGAGTATGTAAAATTATTATAGAAGAGTTGAGTTTATTAACATCCTCCATGTGCAATTGAAAGATTGAAGGCATTTGAAGCCTTGCAATATCCCTTGGTTAGAAAATACTTGTATTTATGATTCGGAAAGATGCTTGGATCCAATCAAGATGTACTCCTATTTTGAAAATATTCGCTGTGATGTTCTACCAGTGAATGTTGCTAATATAGTACTTGGTCAACGGTCAACCTTGGATTGAACATCTAGAATTGGATCATGAGATCGAAGATGTCAGTCACTCTTTTATACTTGAAATCATATTATTAAATACTTCCTCACAAGTCGAGGGAGAAAGTTCAACAGTTTCAGCAACTCGATAAGATCCCAAACAAGTCACATCATGAAAAAACTGCTGTTGGGGACACAAAGACTGGGAGTGGGCAAACATATTATGGGCCTATGGCATCTCTCCAAAGCAACATGACGTTATTCTTGAAGAGCCAATTACTCCATTTATTGATTTTATTATTCCTGATAGCTTACATGGTGAAAACACCACCTTTTTATCTTGGCTGGTTCCAATTTCCAAAGGGTCAATCCAAGTTAAAAAGATTTCGAGATTTTATCCTTTCAAGAACTCAAGTTTGGAGTTTATTAATGTTTATTCTTCCACAGTTTTAAACTCAATAACGAGTTTCTCTCAATCAATGGGAGAATGATGCAGAACGGAACAAGAGAACTAATGGAAAATATAAGGGGTTATTAGGAAAAAAATTATATTTTTATATATGCGTCAATTGATTGTAATTGGTTTATTCTAGTAAGGCAATAATTAATTTATATATATATATATATATATATATATATATATATATTAATTGTAGTAAGTAGATTATTTTAATCTTATAACTATGATAAGATTAACGAGGAATTGGTTTTCTTATTAAGTTAGGAATAATAGTCACATAGAATTAAGGTGTCTTATGTCCTGTGTAAATTGATTTAACCCACTTTTGAGAGCTTCATACATTGAAAGATTTAAGATTGGTCTTATGACATTGTGGCATTTCGACATTATTATTTTTGTATGAATTGATTGTAAATAGATTAATTTAGTTACATATCTATGAACCATAATAAGTTCAGAGAAGCAGTGATGAAGCATATACGCACCACATTGCATGTCGGGTATCCCAGGTGTGCGAGTTCGCCGGCGGTGTGCGATTGCTAGGGTGTGTATGGAATACATATTGCACGAGGGTGAAAATTATCGTATCTCCATAACCAAACGATACGTGAGAGCGAGAGCTAGAACAACTGATGCAGGACAAGCCCGCGAGACTTGGTTGGAGTTTGGACCAATATACGACGCTTTGGAAGCCCCCATGGTAATAGAAAATTTTAGAAATTGTATTTAAATAATTTTATTTATGATTTTGCTAGTTATCTTATTAGAATCCAATTTAGGGTAGGAAAGTTGTTTAGGAGTACTATAAATAGGAATGTACTCAAGTATTTTATAGATTATTATAATTGAAGGAAATTTGTGTGAAACAGTTCAAAGGCAAATGATGAACCTTGAATGCTAAGTTATCATGAAACTTTTAAAGCTCACTGATAGTTAAATATTACAAGGGTTGAGATAGTTATCGAATAGTTGATTGCAAATTCTGCAAATTAGTTGGTGTAATCTCACATCAATATCATGAAGGTATTCTGTTACAAATTCTCATTCCTGAAGAATTAAGGCATTAAAGAATCCATTAAGAGAATAATTTATTATCCAACAACCCAACTAAAATTATTTTCCAGAACGTCTGTTTTATTTTCCAGAAAGTCGAGAATTATTAGTTTATATAGTTTAACCGCGGGAAATAGATATATTAAAAAAACGCAAGAAAAAAAGAGATTACCTCTCTCTTTGTTGGGTGTACATTCACATCAACATGCCCAGACGGCAGTACAATTGACATATATATGAAAGGTTTTGATGCTTTAGGCAAGGTCGCAGCATAAACAATTTCAATAGCCCTCTTCAGAGCACCACACTCGACTAATCTATCTGCAGGAAAGGGGGATTACTTAATAGGAGACTGATGCCATTTGCTTATCTTTAATCAGTGATTTCTGAGGAAATCAATAGAATAATAAAATGAGGCAAGTCATTCCCTAGTAAAAATAAAATTCTAGAGAATAGGAATCTTGTCATACTTTCATAAACAATATATATTTTAGTACAAATGTTGTCAGAGGAAACCAATTTAAGCAGAAATATATTAAAGGGAAAATGTCATTAAGATCAACCACAACTATAACAAGATAACTAACATTGGAGAGAGCATAAGCATTGTATATAGCTTATGTTGAACTTACTAAATGAAAGAAAAAAGAAAAGAAAATTGCAGACCTCAAACCTAATGACAAAAAAAAAGTAAAAAGGGTACTCTTTTAAATTATGACACTAGACTTTAGTGATTCAATTGATTTAAATTATGAAGCTGAAAGTACGATTACAGCACCGCACACCTTTCGTAGGAGCTATACTGTAACGGCTGAGAGTCTTAACTTCTTGAGACAGCTTAAGAGAATCGGTGACAAGAAGTTGAACCCATATCCATGTTGAGAGAATGCAGGTTCAACAATTGCATTATAATTTAGGAGTAGATCTAAAGGTTTTGGGAGTAATTTTAATCTCGTGCACAAGATAATTTTTATCTGCTGGCAGTAAGCAGTTGTCAGACATAAAAGCAGCCATCAAAGAACAGGTTGGGACTGTTCAACCCCACAAAAGGTGATCACCATTTCTATTTGGAATTGAGGTGTTTTACCTGACTAGAATCAATCAACACACTTTGTAAGAATACTTTGTATCTTGGAGAGGAATCAACTTCCAATCAACTGCCTAACGATGCTAGTGAGGTTAAAATGATGTAATTGTTATTACAAAAAAAATAACCATAGTATTAATATTTCTAAGGAAGCAAACAGTTATATCGTGCCTGCTTTGTTTTCAATGAACAACCCAAGTTAACAGTTATTAATGAGTAGGTAGTACAAATCCTACTCTCAGCATCTGGTAAATTAAAAGAACCAGTAGTAAAAAACACTTTGCTTTACTACCCACCCATTATAGTCACATCATATGACAGAGCTCAAACACATAACTGACAACAATCTCTTTAATGAATTAAAAAAAACTAAATAGTCTATTATAAGTCAAGTAGAACGCAGACTTTACATACCATTGATAAAAAGCACCATGGTTATCTTCTTTGCAATGTAATTTGAATCTGAAATGAGACCGCTCATTTCGAAAACTGAACTAGATGGATCATCATCAGAAGCTTCTATTGCCGTTAGATTGTGAGCAACAGACACCCCATAAACAGATCTGATCACATCAAGCCTTGAGGATGCAGCTATTGAGTGAACATCTGCTCTAGCTGCTCCATGCTGAACAGAGTTAAACAATAATGAAAAAAAAATGTCATCTTGTCTTCTATAGAACAGGACACGTGCTAATCAAATTTAATAATTTTTTCCAAAATAAAAAATATTTATTGTACAGGACAAGTAATAATCCAGGAACAGTATAGAGAACCAACCTTTCTGCAAGAAAAGCTCACATTCATGTGATGAATGGCAAACCGACTTAGCAGGTCTATGATTTTTGGATAATCATCACCAGAGTTCAGTAGTGTTTTCCTTCGGGCAGTCATGTTGTAAAATAAATTCTCAATCTGATGAAAAACAAAATACACATGACAACAAAACGGGAATGGGTCAGACATTTTTTAATATGCATAATAGCATCTTTTACGAAGTTCCTAGATTAAGCAATGAATTTCTAGAGTTTACCCAACTAATCATGTATTGGGTACTTTCATAGGAATTCTACATCTTGTTTGGGATAAAGTATAATTCATGAAAGCTATTCCAAGTTTCCAACAAATTCTAATTCCAGAACTGCGCAACATTCCTCCCCTTCTCCACATGCTTTTTTATTCACTCTCAACTTAGTGTAAAATTTCTACTTAAATTCTCGAATATTATTGAAACAACTCCCTGCATTATGCCAATGAACAACTCCTAAAATAATCAGCATCAAGGAAACAACAGAGAACAATATGTACCATTATTTGAGTCCCCTTTACTGCAGCACATGCTTTGGGTTCGTGCTCCATGATACCATCTCTGTATGATACCCTAACCAATAAAATTAAAACATCATTCATAACCATAAATCAATTTTAAACACTATATCTATCATACAAAAAAATTATACCAAGAGGCACTACATTTGGCTACCATAACAATATCAAAATAACAATTGTAATGGTTGTGAAAATAATCTATAAATAAAAAAACATCTCCCCTACTTAATTTGAAGTGCACATACCTGTAACCATGCAATTGACCTCTGGTAATGGTGGTAACTGTCACATGACCTACATAGGTCATGCTGGCCAATGCCTCCCCTCTGAAACCCAGTGACTTAATTGACTGTAAATCTTCAAATGCAGACAGTTTTGATGTTGTGTGCCTCTCACACAGAATCGGCAAATCTTCATACTATACACAATCAACAATAGCAAAAAATAAAATAAAATCACCTGTGTGTGGACATACAGATGTAGCAACATAGAATACAAATATAAAACAATACATCACTGCAATTTAGCAAAAAAGAAAAAAAAATACTAATATGAAGTGACGCACCAAAATACGTTGAGATGCACCAATTGAATGGACATCTAGGGGTAAAGCACCGTTCGTGCGGACCGCGAGAGTGGTACCAAATCGAGACAAACTCTGAATACTAAATATGACCTCAATATAACAGGGGTCAAGGTCGGCCAGTGAGACGATGACGCAAATATATATTTACAAGAATATTCTTCATCCCAATCAAGATCAATATATGCTCCATTATGGCTCTTTAGCAAAAATCTATGTTTTCAATTTACCCTAAAGTACCCTTCCCTACACTCAACACTCAGATAAGGGTGTGGGTGTTGGGCACTTCAATGTACCAGAGTTCGACCGACCACTCCATTTGAGTTAATGTAACTTATTAGTTAGGCAGAAACTGAAGCACATTATCATTTTACCACAAATCAATTCATGCACACGCCATTAAATGGAGGGTGTCATCAGTTGTACATTTGAAGAGAATGATATACATACATTACAAGTCTTTTTCACCATAATACACATTTGTATTCACATATTGACATATCTAAGGATAATTCTTTTCAGATTTAAGAAAAAGTTTTTCTTAAAGATGAAAAGTGAAATTACAATTTAGAAAAAAAATAAAGAAAAAAGATAATCATATAGATTTTGTTAGATTTTTGCTATAAAAATCTTATTTATCTATTTATTTAATGTTTATTTATTTAAGTTGGACATTTATTTATTAATAAAAGTACACCATTCATCATTCATTAAATGATCATTTAGTTTGTTTATATATATCTCCATATTATATACGTTATGGTTTGTGTATAAATAAATGTTATATACAAAAGATATAAATCATATGTAATATATAAATAAAGAAATAATGGTTTATAAACTAGAATGATTTGGAGATATTATCCTATAGGTTATAGTACTTTAACAGAGATGAGGACTTCTAATTAAAGTACAAGTCCATTAACAGTGTGCATTAAACGAATCATGTGATAATATTTTATTTATAAAATATTTTCATATAAATACTAATTTGTAAAAATTCTTAATTTTGAAATAATAGTGGACTTAAAATTATTCTATATATTAATTTGATATTCCAATGAGTGCGATTACATTGTGTTTATTAATACCTCGAAATGTCGATTGATATATTTAATTAATATTATGAACATTATTATTGTCAAAATCTATAAAGTTTTTCATAAGATAATTTATCATTGATCATAGAATCTTGGCTGAGTCTTTTAATATTTATTATTAAGATGATTGATTTAATTCTTAAATCAATTTATGATCAAATAGAGACAAATTATGGACTTGTGAAATTAGTTTAAATATATTGGAATTATATTAATCAATTCTGAAATATTTATGTACATTTATAAAGGAAATATTTATAGTTTATTAGTAAAGTGTAACACCCAGAACCCAATATAGGCCCGAAGTGCTACACGCCGCAAGCCCAAAGGCCCGCATGGCAACAATATTAACAACGCGTAGCCCAAACAAAACAACTCAACAAAAAATTTAACTTAAAACCCAACAATAAATATATTATAAATCAATTCAAATGAAATACCAATAAATACCACATTCAAATAACGGAGACGCAGCTCCTCGAAACTAAGAGTTTTATCAAAATCCATTAACAAAAGAAATAATATCTAAAACTAAACTCCAGCTATTCCATGTGTATCAAATAAGTGCTCAGATTTCAACGATAGGACCTGTAAAAATCTGTAAGAGGGTGAGCGATGAAGCCCAGCAAGTAGCAATCCTCCCTCTCTAGCCAAATCAAATACAATTTACAAAACACTTTTTCAAAATAACTTTTTGTTCAATAACAATAGTACATAAGCTTTCAAAACTAAAACAATTCAAAATTTTATTTCAATGTATATCATACATCTTTTAATCCACAGCTTTAACGACCAAGGTTACAAGAACCCTGTAACACGGCCCAAAAGTTCGATAACGTTATGATACGCACCCTACTAAGGTATATAAAAATGCACGCTCCCCGAAGGACATCTAAAAGGTGTGCGCCTTACTAGGTCCTATATTAGCTCCGGAACTAAATGTAATCAATAAAAAGTTCTATACATAGTCAGACTGAGGATTTCAAAATATTTTCTCAATATTATCGATATTCTAAACGATATTTTTTTCACAGTTCAAAATCATATAATCTCATTTTACATTTCAAAAATAAATACTTGATCCGAATTTTGAATAAACAAACATAGCATTTTAATTTAAATGAAAGCCTTAAATAAAACATAACGAATTTTGAAACCGTACATTTAGGCATCCGAATAATTAATAAGACATACATATAAATAACGATAATTTTAAAATCACTAAATAGTTCGGAAAGCCACTTATTTCGATATTGCGAAACATGAAATAAAAAGCTAACAAATCCTTTTAGTTTTCTTCTTTTCTTCTTTGTTTTGCAGTACTCCAAAGCCAAATAGTTTTTACGTTCTTTTCTTTCTTTCTAGTTGTTTAAATATATGTAATTCCTTTGCAAAATAAGTTACCAAGTAAAAGAGTCCTTTTAAAATTAAAAGTTTGTTACAACTTAAATGACTTATCTTCTCCTTATAGGTTTTAAATAAGTATAATTAATTATTAATTACACTTCTATTATCTAATTATATTATTTTATTATCTTTTATCCTCTCTTTTTTAATCGGATATTACATAAAGGGTTTATTTAATTAATTTCTGGAATGAAGTGCAATTACAATTATTTATTGAAATTAATTGTAATTAATATTTATTTTGAATATTATTATTAGATAAAAATATCTAGATAAGTATTGGAATCAGAAGAAAAATCCCTTGAGATCCCCTTCCTATCCTAATATAGACCAGAAGAGAGGGTAAGGATCAATGTTATTATATATATAATTGATTAGAAACGTATGGGGTGATACTTTTCTTATCAGAAGAAAATATCAAATTTCTTATTCTTTCTTTCAGCCTAAGAATAACATAGCTCGAGTTTTTTTTCCAGTAGGGTGCTTTAGAAGTCACACTCCAGATTCAGCCTAAGGTCATAGGAGGGAATATCTTGAGGATACAAGAGACTATACGATTTTTCAAAACGTGCTAATCCAACCAAGCACTAGCTAACAAATTCACAATTTAGATACCTTTTCGTCGGTGGCAAAGCATAAATCCATCAGAATTCTCTTATCTATTGTTGCACATCTTAACTACGAGATATGGCAAATGGATGTCAAGACAACTTTTCTTAATTGCTATCTTGGGGACGACATATATGTCTCAACCAGATGGTTTCATGGCTGAAGGACAAGAAGGAATGGTTTGTAAGCTACATAAATCTATTTATGGGCTTAAAAAAGCATGGAGATCATGGAATGTCAGATTTGATCAAGTAATCCAATCACTTGGATTCGAACAAAATCCTGAAGAGTCATGTGTTTATAAAAGAAGTGAAGGTTAAATTGGTGGTATTCTTGGTTTTATATGTAGATGACATTCTATTTATTGGAAATGACATTGGAATGGTATCTCAGGTTAAAGTTTGGCTATCTAATTATTTTGACATGAAAGATTTAGGAGAACCGAAATACATTCTTGGGATCCAGGTTATCCGGGATCGTCAGAAAAGAATGTTGTACCTTTCTCAAGCTACATATATAGATAAAGTTTTAGTTAAGTATGCTATGCAAGATTCCAAAAAGGGACTACTTCCACTTTCTTCAATTCATTGTCCTTCGACAGAATCTGAGAAAGAGCGTATAAAAGTTGTTCCTTATGCATCAACTGTAGGAAGCTTAATGTATGCTCTGTTGTGTACTAGACTAGACATTTGTTATGTAGTGGGAATGGTTAGCAGATATCAGTCTAATCCAGCACCTGAGCACTGGTCAGCAGTTAAGCATAAACTCAAATATATTCGGAGAACAAGAGATTATATGCTTGTTTATCACAGTGATAACCTAGTTCCTATTGGATATTCTGATTCAGGATTTATGGGTGATAAAGATACTGGAAGGTCAACTTCTGGGAATGTGTTCACTTTAGGTGGTGGAGCTATTAGTTGGAGGAATGTTAAGTTGTATTGTTGATTCCACTATGGAAGCAGAGTATGTTGCAGCTTCAGTGTCTTCCGAGGAAGCTATTTGGTTTCGAAAGTTTTTAATGGAACTTGGAGTAGTATCGTCAGCTTCTAGTCCCATTGTTATATATTGTGATAATATTGGGGCAGTAGCACAATCAAAGGAACCAAGAGACCATAAGAAATCGAAGCATATTGAGCGCAAATACCATATCATTCAAGAGTATGTGAACAAAGGAAATCTAAAAGTGCGAGATTCCAAGAGTTGAAAATCTGGCAGATCCGTTCACAAAAACATTACCTGTTAAAGTTTTTGAATCTCATTGTGATGCGATTTGTAAGACCCCAACTTATTATTAATGAAATTTAATTTTCTCTATTTATAATTTTGAAATAGTAAGGGTTGATTTGATTAATGTGAATAGTTATGGGTAAAAAACGCAAATATTTCAAAATAAGCAAGTGGTTATAAAATATTCATTGTTGTCGGAAAATATTCGTTTGGTCGTGGAATATTCGTACTGTCGGGGAATATTCGTACGACGGCGCAGCCATGTGTGGGCCCCATTACGGAAAGCGATTGGATGAAGAAAACGACAAATATAAGTTGTTTAAAAATAACGGCGTAGTTGTTACCGTTAATACTGTTAAAATACTCAGTGGTTAAAACATAGTAGCACACGGTATTGCACCAATTATTGATTCTTACGTAAAAAGGCACTACTTAATAATGGTTACAGTAATTACTGTTCAGTATTTTATTTTATTGATTTAATAATTTGCTGCGTTAATATTTTATATTGCTGTTGTTTCAATAATTGTCATTACACAGTATTTTTCATTATCGAAGCAATAATTCATATTATCTGAATAATATTGTTAAATAACATTATTGGCAATGTCTAGAAAGTTGTGTCTAAGGAGAGGTTTGGTCACCTAATTGCGCGCCAGTAAGGAGAAATTCTTATTGGAAAGTCCCCTTTCCTGGGAACGGCCTGGTTGCTAGTACTGTGATTCTGTAATATTATTTGTGAATAATTAATTATTGATTTATATGATGAGAAAAATATTGATTTTATGTGGATATAGATGGAGAAAATTTTTAATGTGACAATTGTTGAAAATTAATATTTTATTTTTTTCTGATAAAATAATTCATTTAAATATATTATTTTAATAATATATTAACGGTGATATTTTTATAATGAATGTGGGATATGTGAGTATATGAGGAGGAAGAGTATTTTTGTGGCATTAAATATTTAACACATATTTTGTGTGTTGGTGGATACAATTATTGACTGAAATTTGATTATAACCTGTAAAATCGCCCGTTTGTGGATTTCGGTCAATTTCTGTTTAGAATTTGGAAAACTTTCTTCTGCAAAATTATAGAGAATTGAATTTCCTATAAAAAGTCGCGAGATTCGAATTTTCTGATAAAAGGGCTATTTATTATGAATTATTGAAGTTCCGAAGCTCCGAAATAATTGATTTTTGGAAGTTTAAAATATTTAAAATAGGAAAAACGTTTTTTTTTGTTTTGTAGGCAGCCCTAGCATGTGCAAGATAAGCTGAAATCAGTTGTCAAAATGTGCGTAGAGAATTTGTAATATATATAATATTATTATATTAAATTTTCTACTTTGGTGTTCTAAGCATTTTCCTATAAATAGGGTGCTTAGGTTAGAATTGAAAATCACACCAGAAACTGAAGTTTCTCTCTCTATATTATCGAGCGTATTCTTGTGAGTATTTTGAGTATACTTTGAGTACTGTTGCTATACGGTGCAAGTTCAAGTCATAGCTTATATCCGGTGTTTCAACTAGAAGTACTGTCTTTCGAGGTAAGGGATATTATTTTTTTTTAAAATGATATTATTTCTTCTAATATCATTATGCCTAAGTATTGATCTGAACTTTTAATCAAATTTGGAACTTTTTGTGTCGGAGTTACTATTCGCGTATACGGCACTATTCACGTATACGACACTATTCACGAATACGGCACTATTCATCGAAAAATGAAAATTTTCCTTTTCGTCTAAAATATCTATTGTGGATACTAGCTTTGATTGTATCAATGTTTCGATCATTCTTGAATTTTACACCACTATGATTATTTTTGAGGTATTTTTGGACATGGTTAACACAAAGTACGAATCCTTAATCCTTAATCCTTGTCATTTTGTTTCACTGGATTCGTTTCTTTAAAAATATTTTTCATCATCCTCAGTCTTAAATGATGATATTACTGAATATCTTTGGCCTGTAGTGCAAAGATGAATGATTTCTGATGAATATCTTTGGCCCGTAGTGCAAAGATGAACAAGTGTTTAGATGAACATGACCAACTGATGAATATCTTTGGCCTGTAGTGCAAAGATGAATATTTGATTCCAGATATATATTGATTGATGTTACAGGGATAAAAGATAGACGATGAACTTTTAAATTCATACATAGAAGAAAGTAGTTTGCATTCTCTACTTAACTCTTCTAATGAATTATTATTTCCGCTGCAAATATTGATTTAAAACTTGTTGTCTATTGTATTCTATTAGATTTTTTCCCTGTTGAAGACTAATGATAATTTGTTGTATATTATGTTAGTCATAATATTCTTTACTGGGCTAGTTGAGCTCACCCTTTTCCTTTTTGTTCCATTTTTCTTCTCAGGAGGCGAGAATATAGCGAGTACGAGTCGGGGTATGGAATGAAGGTTCTAGAGAGAGTTGTTTAGTAGTCCTCACCATTTTTGTAAAATAGTGTATCAATAAATGTGATGAGAATTTATTTGAGTATAGATATGGTCTAGAAGATAATGTTTGTATTCAAACTCACAGTTTTACTGTTGTAATAATAAAGTTGTAGTTATTTCTGTACCATGTATTGACAACTCAGAATGAGTGATGTATACCTATTTTGGAGGCGTCACACGATTGGTGTTAAATGTATGTCAAATAGGATTTAATAGCCAGTGGGAGATTGTTGGATTTTTGCTATAAAAATTCTATTTATCTATTTATTTAAGTTGGACATTTATTTATAAATAAAAGTACATCATTCATCATTCATTAAATGATTGTTTAGTTTGTTTATATATTTCTCTATATTATATATGTTATGGTTTATGTATATAAATAAATGTTATACACAGAATATATAAATCATATGTAATATATAAATAAAGAAATAATGGTTTAAAACCTATGATGATTTGGAGATATTATCATGTAGGTTATAGTACTTTAATAGAGATGATTTATCTTGATCATAGAAGTTGGACTTCTAATTAAAGTACTAGTGCATTAACGGTGTGCATTAAACGGATCATGTGATAATATTTTATTTATAAAATATTTTCACATAAATACTAATTTGTAAAATTTCTTAATTTTGAAATAATAGTGGACTTAATATTATTATATATATATATATATTAATTTGATATTCCAATGAGTGAGATTACATTGTGTTTATTAATACCTCGGAATGTCGATTAATATATTTAATTAATATTATGAACATTATTATTGTCAAAATCTATAAGGTTTTTCATAGAATCTTGGCCAAGTCTTTTACTATTTATTATTAAAATGATTGATTTAATTGTTAAGTCAATTTATGACCAAATAGAGATAAATTATAGATTTATGAAATTAGTTTAAATATATCAGAATTATATTAATCAATTCTGAAATATTTATGTACATTTATAGAGGAAATATTTAAAGTTTATTAGTAAAGGATTTATTTAGTTAATTCCTGGACTGAAGTGCAATTACAATTATTTAGTGGAATTAATTGTAATTAATATTTATTTTGAATATTATGAATAGATAATAATATCTAGATAAGTATTGGAGTCGGAAGAGAAATCCCTTTAGATCCCCTTCCTAGCCTAATATAGACCATATTCTTAAGAGAGGGTAAGGATTAATGTTATTATATATATCATTAATTAGAACGTATGGGCTACTTTTCTTATCAGAAGAAAATACCAAATTTCATACTCTCTTTCAGCCTAGGAAAAATGGAGCTTCAATTTTTTTTCAGAAGGGTGCTTTGGAGGCCACACTCCAGGTTCAGCCTAAGGTTATAAGAAGGAAGATCTGGAGGATACAAGGGACTGTACGATTTTTTAAAACATGCTAATCCAACCAAGCACTAGGTAACAAATTCGCACTTTAGATACATGGTATATATATTTTTGTTGTTTCATATAAAACCATAAGGATGATCTTGGTTTTAATTTATTTATTTTTAAAAGCTATTTTCGGAGAATTTTTTCCAACAGATTCACAGACTTGTATTCATATAAGAGAAAGGAAAATTTGTACTTGGTAAAAGCTACAAAACATTTATCATATTATTATTTGAATATACATAAATGCATATATCTCAGCAAAATTTGAAATATCAGCTAATCAGTCATATCTTGTGGCATTGAAAATATAATTCTATATTGGTTATTGTTTACTCCTACTTACATGGTTGCCAGAAGCACATTACAGTACTTTCTAGACTAGATCTTATTAAAAATCGGAGCGTATGGATCGATTCAGATTAATATGGAAATATTACCCCAAACCCATTCTATATTCCCTCCATGGTTGGTGATAGTAGGCACACAAAAAATAATCTATACATCTTCAACATCTCCTAACCAACATAATAAATTATCATCCTTACTTCATATGGGTTTCATACTTATAGGAATTGGATTCTATAATCGATATGGGACTCAATGGAGCCATTATACAAAAAATATCTCATGGATTTCTTGGTGCTGGGCATTGTGTATAGGCAGGAAAGAGTTTGTGTATATCATCATATGTGCATACATACATGCACTTAGCTAAAGTCAATTTCATATATATATACATAAATTGAGAGAATTCAATTTCAGTCATTGCTACACACATATCTACACAAATAAATAATAAATATGTTATCTCATTATACCTACATATTCACAATTATACATACATATCCAACCTCCGTATCGAAATGAGTATTTTCTTTTTTATGTATGCCAAAACGAGAATCTCCTTTATAATATGTCTATTTTTTAGTATTTAAAAGATGGACTTCATCTCGGGACAGAGGGAGTATAAAAGAATGGAGTTTGGAGCGGTTCACTTACTCGGATGCCGTGACCGTCGTCGGAGACTTGGATGAGTTTCAGTCCGCCGTCCTTTACAACAACGTTTATTGAAGTGGTGTCGGCATCGAGGCTATTCTCAACGAGCTCCTTGATGGCGGAGACTGGCCGTTGAATGACCTCCCCGGCGGCGATTCGATTGACCACCGATTCATCTAAGCGGTGAATCTTCGGTGGCTCTTGTGCTACAACTGCTTCGGAGTTCTCTTCTATTTCCATTTGGGTTGGTTGTTCAGGGGTGTGTTTGGATGTATCTTGTATTGGAATTCAAATAGGGTCTGTTTGCGAACTCAATTTGATAGCTTGGAATTGGGGATAATATATTTTTTGGTTACTATACTTACGGTCCAATTTTAATTGTGGTGGTTAGTGAAATTTGTTTTGTTACAATCGAATAATTGTACTCTTAAAAATTATAAAATGGTCATTACTTAAGATTTCACAGTTGACCTCTCTTTTTTTCGTATGGAGCACAACTTTGTCATCACTTCTCTTCTTTGTTATTTTTAAACAAAGTGGAGTAGTAAAAATTATTATCTTTAAATAATAATAATAATAATAATAATTGAAAAATAATAGTAATAATAATAATTTTGAAATAATAATAATAAAAATATTAATAATAATAATAATTTCAAATAATAATAATTTTAAAATAATAATAATAACAATAACAATAATAATAATTTTCAAAAATTTAAAAATTATATAAACTATAAAAATATTTTTATATGAAGCTGATGTGTATTTAAAAAATAATATTTTTATTATTTTATTAATTTATTAATTTAAATTATTTGAGCAAGGGTAAATTTGACAAATCATTTTTTATTCTCCATTAAAATAAAAAAAACAAATTTCATACAAATCTGTAGGGAACAGACCCCAAAATACAATTAATTTTATAAAATTAAAATTTTTATAAAATTAATTTTTATTATTATTATTTTGAAATTATTATTAGTACTATTATTATTATTATTAAAAATTATTATTATTATCATTAATAGTATTTTATTATTATTATTATTATTAATATTTTAAAATAATAGTATTGATAATTTTTATTATTATTATTAATATTTTAAAATAGTATTAATAATAATTCTGGTTAGCCTCGTTAAATTATTTTGCTACATCCCTCTTTTTACCAAAAACCATAAAAGACGCTCGCAGGCTCGGATAAGGTTTCAAATTTCACAGGTCAAATTGATGTTCTTCTATTACTCTACTGTTTTTTTTCAACCAGGAAAAGGAGAAAAAATTGTAAATATAGTATTTTATTAGTATGTGTTTAAATTATTTTAACCTTTTTGAAACAAAAAAAAACAAGAAAGATGAAATATTTAAAAGAATCTCGTATTTTTAATAAAAGAGTATTATTTAAGAGAAATGTTATTTAAGAGGAGTGTTTTAGATCCGTCCAATATTAATAATATTTTAAAATATGAATCATAATAATAATAAAAAATATTAATACTATTATTTTAAAATGATATTAATAATAATAATAAAATACTATTAATAATAATAATTTTAAAATAATAATAATAATAATTTTCAAATAATAAAAATAAAAATAAAAATTAATTTTATAAAATTAATTGTATTTGGGTGTATGTTCCCTACAGATTTGTATGAAATTTGTTTTTTTTATTTTAATTGAGAATAAAAAATGTTTTGTCAAATTTACCCTTGCTCAAATAATTTAAATTAATAAAATAATAAAAATATTATTTTTTAAATACACGTCAACTTCATATAAAAATATTTTTATAATTTATATATTCTTTTTTGAAATTTTTAAAAATTATTATTGTTATTATTATTATTTTTGAAATTATTATTATTTAAAAATTATTATTATTATTATTTTAAAATTATTATTATTTTGAAATTATTATTATTATTTAAAGATAATAAATTTTACTACTCCACTTTGTTTAAAGATAACAAATAAGAGAAGTGATATGGCAAAGTTGTGCTCCAAGTAAGCAAAAAAAAAAGAGGTCAACTTGCACAGTCATCATTTCGTCCGTTTTTTCGGACGGAAATCTTAAGTAATGACCATTTTGTAATTTTTGAGAGTACAATTATTCGATTGTAACAAAAAAAATCGATAACCACAATGAAAATCAGACCCTAGTTGTATCGGGTAAATAATTATCATTTTCCTATTTAAACAAACAAGCTTGGTTAGATTAATATATATATATATATATATATATATGACACAAATGTTTTTGTATGACTTTTCTTTTATTTTATTGTGAGATTCATGCATCCGTGTGTATATATCAGATTATAATTATATTTATTGAATTTGAATATGTATTATTATAATTATGTAATTTGTATTTGAGAATTATAAGTTGATGTCTAAATTAATGTTGAAATGACCAACCAAATTAATTTGGATATGATCTTTTCTTGACTTGTTATATACTAGTATTGATACATAAATGTATATATATCGTTAAAATTTGAAACATCAGCTAATCAAGCATTAAAAATATGAATCTACAATGGTTTTTCACTACAACAAAAAGGGCTATTTCTGACGGAATATTATGTCGGAATTAAGGATATTCCGTCGATAATATCTTAATTCCGACTCGTTGAAAATTCGGTCGAATATAGGCGGGTGGAATTAAATCTGTCGATCTTTCGGTTGGAAATAATGAACGTCGACCAAAATATTTTCGATAGACTATTCGGTAGAAATTAAATTATCCTCGAAAGAATCTAATCCGTCGAAATTATTCGGTCGATGTTAGTCTGCCACGTGGCGAAATAGGTGATCATGTGGGAGCATTAAGGCTCACATAATTCCGTCGAGAATAGCCTTATTCTGTCGATCATAAGGTATTTTTTTTAAATTATTTTTTATGTTTTGGCAATGTACAGGGTGATAATTGTAAAACCCCAACTTTTTGAATAAAGATGAATTTTCTATAAATATTATTTTTGAATATTATGGAGTGAAATTGATATAATGTTATAGTTGTGGGTAATATTTATAAATTTTGCAAAGTACGCAAGTTGTTATATAATATTCGATTGGTCGGGGAATATTCATTTTAACAGGGAATATTCGTACAACGGCACAATCATTGGTGGACCCCACAATGGAATTATTGTCGGATTGAGAAAACGACAAAAATACTTTATGAAAATAACGGCGGAAGTTTTAGCGTTAACTGTTGAAACACCCGGTGTTAAAAGTACAGTAATACACGTGGTTGCATAGTAGCACACGGTATTAATTATTGATGCTTACGTGATAAGTCACTCAGTTTTGTTGGTATTATTAATGTAATAATACAGAAAATCTTTTTATATAAAACAGAATACTTTTATAAAGTTATTCTATAAATAGAATATATTATATTCTATTATGCATAGTGTTGCATAGTGTCTGTATAGTGTTTTGCATAGTAAAATCTTTTTATATAAAACGGAATACTTTTATAAAGTTATCTGTTTTATTAGACAATAATTAGAATATATTATATTTTATTATGCATGGTGTTTGCATGGTGCCTGCATAGTGTTTGCATAGTAAAATCTTTTATAAAGTTATTCGTTTTATTATATTATAAATAGAATATATTATATTTTATTTAAATGATTTTGCTTTAAATATGGACCGTCAGATTAAAGTAAATCAATCTGGGCCGTTCATGAGTTAGTTACTATGCAGTTCATTTTTCTATAAATAGAAGCTCATTCCTTCATTATTTCTTACGAATTCACTGAAACTCTAGAGAGATAAACTATAGAGAGAAAGAAGAAAAGTATTCTACTACTTCACTACTCATATATCCAGTACTCTTCTTCTTAAGGTAGGGAGTATTATTTCTTTTATATTCATGAAGAGAACTTCTGTTATTCCATTCTTTATTATTCTGTTGGAATAACCTGTATACACGGGCTACCCTATACTTGGTGACATTCTTCTATTATTCCGTCTTTATTATTCTGTTGGAATATCCTGTCTGTTCGTTTTACGCCTGACCTGATTCCGTCTTTATTATTCTGTTGGAATATTATGTCTGTGCTTTTTACGCCGGACCTGGTTCTGTCTTTATTATTATTCTGTTGAAATATCCTATTTGTGCGTTTTACGCCGGACCTGATTCCGTCCTTATTAGTATTCTGTTGGAATAACCTGTCTATGCGAAGTACCGCATGCATGATGATTTCTGTTGTTATTCCATTCTTTATTATTCTGTTGGAACATCTTGTCGGTGCGAATTTCGCCTGACCTGGTTCCGTTATTTAGTATTCTGTTGGAATAACTTGTCTATGCGAAGTACCGCATACATGGATTTATCATCGTTGGCATAGATCGGTTTAATAAATACTGACTCGATTTCAATAAGGACATCCTTATAATACACAAGGGATTTATAAGGAGCCATGGGGAGGAAATGCCATCCAGTAGGAAAATACTGAGCAGCTAATTTGACTGGGTCATCTTTGGGCTTCATTGATAACTAAATATGAAATAGATGTTGCTCATATTTAATACAATACTCAGAAGTTGTATAACTGGGTTTGGATGAGGTTGCCCTTGATTGGTTAGCAAAAATATCAAATGCTTCTAGTTGACTAGCTAGAACAGATGAACAGGGCTTGGGGACTGTTCCAAGCACCTGAAATTTATTGTGGGTGGTTTCACTAACTGGGTGAGGAACAACGGTTCCCTTTAACTGATTGACCGGGCTGGGAGGGCGACCACGACCACGAGAAGACGAACCTCCTCGCACACTCATGTTGCTGCAATAGTACCTGTGTTAATAAACTCACGTGTGAGAAAATCAGGAACTGAGTTGTTACTTCCTTTAATATATTCAATATCAAAATCAAAAATACTTAAAATAGATTGTCATCTAGCGAATGAATGCTTAGAGGCGACGTTTTCAATGTCCTTTTCAAGAATGAATTTCGCTAACTTGCAATCTATCCTAACTAGAAATTTCTGATTCAATAAATCTCTCTGAAATTTTTTAATACACAGAACAAGGGATAAAATCTCTTTTTTAATAGTATTGTATTTTAATTGTGTAGGGTTCCATGCGCCTGAATGGAAACGAACAATTTGTTCATCAGAAGTAGGAGTTAACTATTGCTTAAGTATGCCACCGAATCCTATGTCAGAGGCGTCGGTTTCAACTATTTTGAAAGCTAAATCATTAGAGATGCCAAGGCAAGGCAAAACCTTAACATATTTTTTAACTTGTTGGACGACAGAAGTATGAATGTCAGTCCATGGAGGAGGATTACTTTGTAAGCGCCGAAAAGAGGCTTACAAATCTTCCTGAGATTCTTGTAAAACTTGCCAATATAATTAAGCGAGCCAAGAAATCTCTGTAGCTGAGTTTTGTCGGTAATCTTACCTGGGAACCGGTCGGCGAATTGAATAGCTCTGTCAATTGGCCGCGTGAGTCCATGATAGAGGATTAATCTGAGAAACCTGACTTTAGTCAGAAACAGACTACACTTGGAAGGTGAAAGAACAAGACCATTGGTTTTAACCGTTTTGAAGAATGAATTCAAATGCTTAATATGCTCTTTAATAGTCTTGGAGAATACAAGGATATCATCGATATAAACAATGATAAAGTGACTGAAAGGATTCAAAATATTGTTAAGAATATTCTGAAATTCACTGGGTGCAATTTTTAGTCTAAATGACTGAACATTCCATTCGTAGTGTCCGAACGGAGTGGTGAATGCTGTTTTGTACCTATCATCGAGATGAATAACAACTTGCCAGAATCCAGACTTAAGGTCAAATTTACTAAAGATGGTGGAGACACTTAACCTACCAAGGAGATCATCCTTATTGGGCAAATGGTACCTAATCTATTCAAGTACTTTGTTTAATTATTTGTAATTAATGACTAGATGAGGGACTCCTCTTTCTTTCTCACCTTCATTGTTAACATAGAAGGCTGGGCAAGACCATGGCGACTTACTATGTCTAATTAAACCTTTACTAAGAAGATCATTAATTTTATTTTTATATAACTCCATCTGTTCATGACTCATTTGAATAGGCCTAGCTTTGGTGGGAATTAAATGTTCTTTAAATTCCTTAGCGTAGAGTAACCTAACCGTGTGCTTTTTCCTATGCCAAAAGGTATTGGGAGAATCAGAACTTTGATTTTTTGTTAAATAATCTTTTAACTCATTTATCTTTTCTTGAACTCTGTTACTCTTAAATTGTTCTTCAACTTGTTGATACCTATATTCTTCTTTGAGGAAGTTTAGGTGGGTAACTTTACATTTTAACAGATTCAATGATTTAGAAATTGATTCTTCTTGAATAAATTTTAAATCTCTTTCTTTTGGTTTGATTAGGAATTTAAATGTAATTTTCTTTCCTAAATGCTCACAGCTTAAACCTTTATTACTAGTAATAAATGGGTATATTAAATATATAAAAGGAAGACCTAAGATGATTTTATCTGTAAGGTTGTGAATTAAAACGAATGAGGTTTTAAAACACATATTGTCTTGACTGATATGCACATTAGGTAATTTATATTTTATTTCCATTTGACTACCATTAGCTGAATTAAGTTTTTCACTAGTTTTTCTATAGTACCTAGTGGGGATAAGACCTTCTTGAATACAGTTCAAGTCCGCATTCGTATCAACTAAAGCAGGGAGCTGTACAGAGAAAGTTTTATCAATGACTAAATTAATAGAGATATACCATTTTGGATGGTAATGTCTTTAATTCTCTTAAGGGAAAGACCTTGAATAAAAAGATCAGGTTCTTCTTTGGTACCTGATGATTCGGGTTCGTCATGACTTTCATCACTAGAAGAGGAATTGTGTATACGAAGATCTGATTTTTTATTATCAATCTCTTTTCTTAAATTAGATATGTCTAATTTTAAGCCAGAAATTTCTTTCTTGAGTTTGTTAACTTCTTGATTTAACTCCGGGAGGGTAATTTCTTTAACCGGGGACTTAAATCTTTCAAGTGTTTTATTAAGACTGAAAATGGGTTTTTCTTTGGCTCTAAGAACCTTATCAGTAACTTTCTTATCTTTAGTTAATAATCTTTTAACTGATTCATATATTGAGTTTTTAATCCAAGGTCAGTAATTTTACTAATTAAATCGATTAACAAAGAGCTTTCTTCGCCATCTTTGGTAATTACATTAATTCTTTTTCAACAGTTATTATTACAATTTTTAGTACATATGGTGACTTCATTATCACTATTTGACTCATCACTACAGGTGTTATTACTAGAAGATTCTGGGATGTCTGAAACTTTTTCATTACTATTGTTATTTTTAATCCTCATTAATTCTAATAACTGTTCAGTATCTTCGGCTAAGATGTTTAACTGAGCTAATTTTTGCTTAACCCTGCACTCACTTTTAAAGTGCCCTTTCTGCCCACAATTGTGACAAACAATTTTACTTTTATCAAATTTCTTTGATTTTTTAGTTGATTTGTGTGTTGACTTAGGTTTCTTATAATAAGAATCTTGATTAGTTTTATTATCTTGATTATATTTCTTTTTACGACGTTTATGACTTTTATGTGACTCAATTTGTTTATGCTTATGCTGGTGCTTTCTTCTAGAGGGAGCAACATGCGGTAGACCATATTGTTCACAGAAGGTGCCTAACTCGTATTTAGCTTTATTTTTATCTTTACTAGCTTGCTTAGCTAATTTAAAGTTAATACACAATTTTAATCCTATTTTATTAATATAACTTATGATATCACCGTAGGTTAAGTTATCATAATCAATATATCCCAAATTTTTACTTAATTCTTCTCTAACTTTATGTGCAAACAAAGACAGTAAACCATTAACGAACTTTTCTTTCCAAAATCGTTTATTGCTATCAGTGCGCATCATAACTCGTGAAGTAAAAACATCTTTGTACCACCTAAAATCACTTAGCGTGGGACAAGTAAGGTTACTAAGTTGATCATGAATTCTTTCAGTGATATTACTAGGAGTTCCAACAAAATGTTTAATAATGGTAAAGATTAAAGTATTAACTCCATCAGGCAGACCAATACCATCATCTTCATCAAAGATGGGATTGCCGTCATTATCTCTCTGGATAGCATGAATAATAAATACTCTAATATCTTCTGTGAGATGTTTCTCCCTCCAAGATATGAGAATACCAGTAAATCCACTAGCTATTAATTCAACAATGTCTAGCTGGGACAAGTTGTTGAAATTTGTGATATAGCTATTAGCTACCATAGACATATGATTTAATTTATTAAGAACTTCTTGTTCACTAAATCCATCAATATTCCATTCATATATTTTATTGGATGAAACAGAAAATTGTTTATCTAGATTTCTCTTTTCGAACTGTAGATCCGGAGGAGTAGGTCTAGAGTACCAATTTCTGGTAATACTTGTGTTATTTACAGTTAATTTGTTTAGCTGTTCATTTAGGTTTGAAATGGATGAGTGATTAGAGTACACAGAGGAATTGTCGTTATCATCATCAGATTCCACTTGATCGATAATAGCAATAGTTCTACTTGGTCCAGCTTCAGTTTTAAGTTTCTCGAATAACTTATCAATAGACTGAATAAGTTTACTATCTTCATTTGGTAAACCTAAATTATATCTGTTTTCTGGTAATTTAATTAAAGGTTTTCAATTTTTGAATCAGGTTTCTTAATAATAGTTTCTTCAAATTTTTCTTCAATTCAATCTAGTTGTCTTCCTACAGTTGCTAGATATTGATTACTAAAGTTTAATTGTTCAATTATGTTTTTTTCATCATTAGTTCCATCAGGGATTTTAAAAGGACTTGCAATAACTGAGGTATTTTTAACTGGAATTAGAACTGTTTCTAACAGAGGATGACTAGACGAAATTTTTGATTTGTCTTCTTTAATCCATTGGGTTTTATTAATAACATTACATTTACTTTGATATTGTTTATACCAGTCGTAAAAAGTAACGTTAATTTCTTCATTCTTAATAAATCTTTTCCATCTATTAATTATTTTATCTCTTTCTTTTTCAATAGGGTGATTAGATCTGAACAGACGTCTTTTTTCTTTATTAGATTTTGAATTAAAATCTTTTACTAAATTATCTCAATCTAACACAAAATCCTTTTTAATGACTCTTAATTGATTATTAAATGGGGCATTAAAATCAGACTGAGTGGGATACACAGAAGATGTCGGAGAAGAAGAACCTTCATCTTCATTAGGATCATTCTGGGTATAACACGGATGACTAACTTGTCCTTGATTAAGGATACCTTTAAGTTTGATATCTCTAACCAAAGGGTTACTAAATACGTCAGTATCTCTTCTAGTATGAATAACTGAAGGTGTTGAAGAGCTGGAAATATCTTCAATAATAATTGGAGTTCTAGTGTGTTCAAAACTAATTTTAACAGTTCCATCAGAAAACTGTTTGATATTTTCAAGATTTAATAAGTTATTAATTACGGGCTGTTGTGGTAATTCATTTGGTAAAGTCCATTGACTAGGTAAAGTAATATCCTTCCAGAGAATTGTTCTAGGGATCTGGATATTAGCATTATTAGTTGAACTTTGAATTAAAACTGTTTGATCTTTAGGACTTTTATTAAGAGCATGAACATTCAAGTTTGACTTTATGGTCTTATAATAAATTCTGTAAATCAACGCAATAGGATGAGATCCTTCAATCATTTGAGTAATCTCACCAGAAGTTTTAATATTTAATGTTAAAGCTTTTAATAAATTTTGATCACTGAGGCTAAGTGTGAAATCAAGAAAGCAATTGAAATGGATAGGTCCATTATGCAGACTAGATTCCATAGCTCCAATCATATTGGGGTAATAATTCAGAAATCTAGCGTCTCTAAGACAAAGGTAGACAAAGGTAGATAACATCAGGAGATAAAAGACTACAATTTTCATATTCTTTATTAATTGCATAAACCTTTTCAACTGTTTTAACATTATAATCAGTTTTAAAATTATCTAAAAAGTTTGACTGATAAATTTCTCTAGGAGAAACTCTTGGTATGTTCCAATCATGGAGTACTTAACTTATGTTTTCATAACTATGTTCTTCTTGGTTGACGGTGTCAGGGACAGGAGGCAAAGCTGACCTGTTACTAACTGAAGAGCTAGATCTGAATAATCTACTCATCTTAACTGTTTCAAAATAAAATCTTTTCAAGGTTCATTCATGCATACCCCGTTTACCTTAAGTAGACTCGTACAAATGTTCTATAACCCGACACTGCTCACACCCTGGAGACTTACAAAGGTTAGACACGAACTAGGTGGAATACAGGTAAGTAAGGTGACTTCAGAACTCTGAGGAAGTAGAAGATTTTGAAAAAGTAAAGAGGAGTTTGATTAAAATGATCTTACTAAACTGTTACTAACAACAAACAACTTGGTTCTGATACCATTTGGGGCGGAAGAAAAGATTTAATATGAATTTTCTTTCCTAAATGCCCACAGCTTAAACCTTTATTACTAGTAGTAAATGGGTATAATAAATATATAAAAGGAAGACCTAAGATGATTTTATCTGTAAGGTTGCGAATTAAAACGAATGAGGTTTTAAAACACATACTGTCTTGACAGATATGCACATTAGGTAATTTATATTTTATTTCCATTTGACTACCATTAGCTGAATTAAGTTTTTCACTAGTTTTTCTATAGTACCTATTGGGGATAAGACCTTCTTGAATACAGTTCAAGTCCGCACCCGTATCAACTAAAGTATGGAGCTGTACAGAGAAAGTTTTATCAATGACTAAATTAATAGAGATATACCATTTTTGGATGGTAATGTCTTTAATTCTCTTAAGGGAAAGACCTTGAATAAAAAGATCAGGTTCTTCTTTGGTACCTAACGATTTGGGTTCGTCATGACTTTCATCACTAGAAGAGGAATCGTGTATACGAAGATCTGATTTTTTTATTATCAATCTCTTTTCTTAAATTAGATATGTCTAATTTTAAGCCAGAAATTTCTTTCTTGAGTTTGTTAACTTCTTGATTTAACTCCGGGAGGGTAATTTCTTTAGCCGGGGACTTAAATATTTCAAGTGTTTTATTAAGATTGAAAATGGGTTTTTCTTTGGCTCTAAGAACCTTATCATTAACTTTCTTATCTTTAGTTAATAAATCTTTTAACTGATTCATATATTGTGTTTTTAATCCAGGGTCAGTAATTTTACTAATTAAATCGATTAACAAAGAGCTTTCTTCGTCATCTTTGGTAATTACATTAATTCTTTTGCAACAGTTATTACTGCAATTTTCAGTACATATGGTGACTTCGTTATCACTATTTGACTCATCACTACAGGTGTTATTACTAGAAGATTCTGGGATGTTTGAAACTTCTTCATTACTATTGTTATTTTCAATCCTCATTAATTCTAATAATTGTTCAGTATCTTCGGCTGAGATGTTTAACTGAGCTAATTTTTGCTTAACCCTGTACTCACTTTTAAAGTGCCCTTTTTGCCCACAATTGGGACAGACAATTTTGCTTTTATCAAATTTCTTTGATTTTTTAGTTGAATTGTGTGTTGACTTAGGTTTCTTATAATAAGAATCTTGATTAGTTTTATTATCTTGATTATATTTCCTTTTACGATGTTTATGACTTTTATGTGACTCGATTTGTTTATGCTTATGCCGGTGCTTTCTTCTAGAGGGAGCAACAGACGGTAGACCATATTGTTCACAGAAGGTTCCTAACTCGTATTTAGCTTTATTTTTATCTTTATTAGAGGGTGTTTGACAATGACTTATAAATTGGTCAAACTAATTTATAAGTCATTTGTTATTATTTTGTGTTTGACAATAACTTAAATTTTAATTTTTTTACTTAGAAGTCATTATTAAATTTTTCATGCTTCATGTGCTATATTTTTTATGTATTAGATAAATTTTACTACCATATATATATATATATATATATATATATAAATGTTTTTCTTTATAATATTTTTAAATTTATTCTACTAATATATATATATATATATATATATATATATTTATATATATTCTTTTTCAAAATTTCTTGTCAAACTAAATAAAATACTAAACAAATCTCAACATTAAACTAAATATATATAAAGTGCGTCAATATTTTGGCATATTTGTTTTTGATTTCTGATTTGTGAGATTAAAGTAATCTAATCTACTAAAGTAAGTGTAATTACTGTAGCTACAACTTGTAGCGGTAGGACTTTTATTTTTTCAATCTCAACCATTAATTATATTGATCAATGATGGAAAACGATGGAGATGATTGTTGTTGGAATAGTACTCCTAACAACCGATTGTCATGAATTGAAACCCATATATATATATATAACTTATATTCAATAATTAATAAGTCTCATATATATAAATTAATTGTATATAGAGGTATTAACTTGTTACAAATTTTGTACTTTCAAAATTTACTTGCGATAACATGAGGCAATAACAATGGATAATATAATTTTATTATTAAAATGTTTTAGGTTTGAATTAATTTAGAATTAATGAACTATACTTTAAAATTCATTATTTTTTTCTTATTCTATTTATAATTGTAATTAGAGCATACGATTCGTGGTCAAGACGGAGAATGTGGCGACGAGTGTATTTTAAAATTAAAATTTAGAATTTCAAAAATGATGAAAAGTTATTTGAATTATAATTTAGATTATTGAATATTGTATTTATTAAAAATAAATAAATTAACATTCATTCATTAATACTATACTTTAAAACTCATTATTTTTTCTTCTTATAATAGCTATAGTTGTAATTAAAATATTCATTTAAAATTTAATATTTCAAAAATGATAAAAACTTACTCGAATTATAATTTAAAACATTAATCATTATATTTATTAAAAATAATAAAATTAACATTCATTTATTAATAAACTCTATTTTAAAATTCATTACTTTTTTATTCTGGTTATAAACTTATACTTACAATTACTCAACTTTTATTTTTTTGCTATAAACCGAAAAGATATCTAGGTCTAGATCTAGATCTTCTCCGCCACTGCCCTCCACCGCTTCCCACCCCTCCACCGTCACTCCGGTGATCCCGGACCTAAAACGACCCATGAGCTCACCGTCGGCTTTATCGACGATCACAATCGCTTCTTTCAACCACAGTCACCGCCCCGACTTCCGCCGCCCCTTGTACGCCGCTTGTAAGACCCCAAATTATTAATAAATGAAATTTAATTTTCTCTATTTATTATTTTAAAATAGTAATGGGTTGATTTGATTAATATGGTTAGTTATGGGTAAAATGAGCAAATATTTTATATAAGCAAGTAGTTATAAAATATTCTTGCTGTCAGTGAATATTCGTACGACGGCGCAGTCTTTTGTGGGCCCCATAACGGAAAGCGATTGGATGAAGAAAACGACAAGTATAAGTTGTTTATAAATAACGGCGTAGTTGTTACCGTTAATACTGTTGGAATACCCGGTGGTTAAAACACAGTAATACGCGTTGTTGCACAGTAGCACACGGTATTGCACCAATTATTGATTCTTACGTAAGAAGGCACTACTCAATAATTGTTACAGTAATTACTGTTCAGTATTTTATTTTATTGATTCAATAATTGCTGCATTGATTTTTTTATATTACTGTTATTTCAATAATTGTCACTACACAGTATTTTTTATTATCGGAGCAATAATTCATATTATCTGAATACTATTATTAGATAACATTATTGGCAATATCTAGAAAGTTCTATCTAAGGAGAGGTTTGGTCACCTAATTGCGCGCCAGTAAGGAAAAATCTTTATTTGAAATCCCCCTCTTTCCTGGGAATGGCCTGGTTGCCAGTACTGTGATTCTGTAATATTATTTGTGAATAATTAATTATTGATATATATGATGAGGAAAATACTGATTTTATGTGGATATAGATGGAGAAAATTTTTAATGTGACAATTGTTAAAAATTAATATTTTATCTTTTTCTGATAAAATAATTCATTTAAATATATTATTTTAATAATATATTAATAATGATATTTTTACAATGAATGTGGGATATATGAGTATACGAGGAGAAAGAGTATTTTTGTTGCAATAAATGTTTAAAACATATTAAACATGTCGGCGAACCCCATTTCTTGACTGAAATTTGATTATAGCATGTAAAATCGCCCGTTTGTAGATTTCGGTCAATTTCTGTTTGGAATTTGAAAAAACTTTCTTCTACAAAGTTGTAGAGAATTGAATTTCCTATAATAAGTTGTGAGATTTGAATTTGTTGATAAAAGGTCTATTTATTATGAATTATTCAAGTTCTGAAGTTCCAAAATAATTGATTTTTGGAAGTTTTATTTATGTTTTAAAAGAAAAACATTTTTAAATGTTTGTGGACATCTTTAACATGTGCTAGATGGCTGAAATCAGATTTCAAAGTGGGCGTAGGAATTTGATTTATATATAATATTATTATATTCAATTTTCTGCTTTGGAGTTCTAAGCATTTTCCTATAAATAGGGTGCTTAGGTTAGAATTGAAAATCACACCAGAAACTACAGATTTCTCTCTATAATATCGAGCGTATTTGTGAGTATTTTAGTACTTTGAGTATTGCTATACGGTGCAAGTTCTTTCAGCACTATATCCAGTATTCTAGTCAGAAGTACTATTCTTTTTGAGGTAAGGGATGTTATTTTCTTCTTAAATTATATTATTTCTTCAATATCATTATGCTGAAATATTGGTTGAAACTTTTTTTTTTATCAAATTTGGAACTTTTTTATGTCGGGGTTACTATTCACGAGTTACTATTCATAAGTTACTATTCACGAGTTACTATTCACGAGTACTATTCACGAAGCATGATGATGTTTTTGTGAAATTTCTATCTTTTGGTGTAGGAGTTACTATTCACGTATACGGCACTATTCATGTATACGACACTATTCACGAATACGGCACTATTCACCGAAAAATAAAATTTCTTCTTTTTGTACAAAATATCTATTATGGATACTAGCTTTGATTGTATCCATGTTTTGATCATTCTTGAATTTTACCCCACTCCGGTTATTTATGAAGTATTTTTGAATGGAAATTGTTTAAAGTATGAATCCTTAGTATTTGTTCTTTTGCTTCACTGGATTCGTTTTCTTTAAAATATTTTTCATCATCCTTAGTACTAAATGATGATATAACTGAATATCTTTGGCCTGTAGTGCAAAGATGAATGATTTCTTGATAAATATCTTTGGCCCGTAGTACAAAGATGAACAGGTGTTTAGATGAACATGACCAACTGATGAATATCTTTGGCCTGTAGTGAAAAGATGAATATTTGATTCCAGATATATATTGATTGATGTTACAGGGATAAAATATCGACGATGAACTTTTAAATTCATATATAGAAGATAGTAGTTTGCATTCTCTACTTAACTCTTCTAATGAATTATTATTTCCACTGCGAAGATTGATTTGAAACTGGTTGTCTATTATATTCTATTAGATTTTTTCCTGTTGAGGACTAACGATAATTTGTTCTATATTATCTTAGTCATAATATTCTTTACTGGGCTAGTTGAGCTCACCCTTTTTCCTTGTTGTTCCATTTTTCTTCTCAGGAGGCGAGAATGTAGCGAGTACTAGTCGGGGTGTGGAATGATGGTACTAGAAATTGTTCTAGTAGTCCTCACTATTCTGTAAAATAGTGTATTAATAATTGTAATGAGGACTTATTTGAGTGTGGATATTGTCTAGATGACAATATTTGTATTTAAACACAAAGTTTTTATGTTGTATTAATAAAGTTGTAGTTGTTTCTGTACCATGTATTTGGCGACTCAGAATGGGTGATGTATACCTGTTTTGGGGGCGTCACAGTTGGTATCAAAGCTTAGGTATATGATCTCTGGCGGAGATCGGGGAATAGAACGAGGGGAGAGACGAGTAAATCCTTCGCTAGTGTGTCCTACCTAAGCTTATTTGTTAGTTGGTCAGTATATAGGGATATTATGTGCTATATTGATTTCCTTAATTAACCCTTGTTTTATGGCAGTATTTGAGAATGTCGACTGAGAATATTAACCGTGGAGTAAATGAGACCGTGGAGACGCCGGTACTCACCAACGAGGAGAACGTGCAACAGGCTGGCAATGTTCCTCCTGTGAAGAACACCACTGAGCAGACTAAGAACGACGGGATGTTTAGGAGCTTTTTGCAGTTCATGCAAAACCAGGCGAGGGAGACTTGTGTACAGAATACGGGTGAAAATGATAGCAACGCGCGGCTTGTCACGGCCAAGCAGTTTAAAGAGTTGGGACCACCAGAATTTAAGGGAAAGCCGGATCCGATCATGGCGGAAACATGGGTCAAGCAAATTACCAAGATATTCGATGTATTGGGATGCACAGAGGAACAGAAGGTTCCATTTGCCACCTTTATGTTCCGTGGCGAGGCAGATTACTGGTGGGAGTCTGTGAAATGTACCTAGCCTGCAGCACTTCGCATGTCTTGGGAAACGTTTCAAAAACTTTTCAACGAAAAATACTTTCCTGAAAGTATTCGCCATATGAAAGAGGTAGAGTTTATTAGACTATAACAAAATAACATGATGGTGTCCCAATACGAGGCGTAGGTTGCAGAGTTGTCCAGGTTTGCACCCCATTTGGTAGAAAATAAGGAACGAATGACGAGGATGTTTCTGAGAGGTTTAAAACCCGAGATTCGGCAATATCTTATCTCTCATAAATTTTCTTTATATTTAGATGTTGTCAACATGGCTCAATTATTAGAGCGAGATAGCGAGTACATTCAACTAAGAGATCACAACCAGGATCATACCGGTGACAACAGTCATCAGAACAACGATAACCAGCGGAGAAAGAAAAATACGGACAAGAGCGACAACCACTCTGGTGGTAATTGTGGCCATAAAAATAGAAGAAGCGAGTCGGGGGGAGATTTTAAAAAGAGGAGATTCAACAATGACACTGCGAAGACGTCAGCACCAGCAGCAACTGGTTTTAAGGGAGGAGAACGACCACCGGTCGTATGCTATAAATATGGAAAAGAGGGACACATCAGCCCAAACTGTCCACAACAGTTCAAGGTATGCTATAATTATGGAAAGGAAGGACATATCTCTCTAGATTATACGGTAGCGAAACCAAGCCCAGTGGGGATGGTGACTCAAAAGGCTGTCCCAGAAAAGTCAAAGTCAACGGTTCTTGGAAGAGCGTTTGTCGTGACTGGGCAACATGCGAGAAACCCAAACGAGGTGATCACGGAAAAGCTAATCATAAATTCATGCGAAGTTTATACATTACTAGATACCGGTACTACCCATTCATTTATCTCTCCTGCTTGTGCTCAACGTTTAAACTTGACTCCAGAGAAATTAGACTTTGACCTATCGGTGGAAACTCCGTTAGGAGAAACTTTCATCACATCCACTGTTTATAAATATTTTCTGATTCAAGTTGGCACTATCACATTACCTGTTGATCTTATCTCTTTAAAGATACTTGCTTTTGATGTGATTTTAGGGATTGATTGGTTAACTACTCATCATGCTAAAATTGATTGCTTACGTAAGGTTGTTAGTTTTCATATTCCTAAGCAACCTGTTATTCGAATTCAAGCAACCAAACCATTGAAGTCAAACACTTTCATATCAAGCCATAAAGTCATTCGTTATTGAAAAACGGATGTCAAGTTTTCTTAGCCCATGTTATGGACTTAAACAAAAATACGTCAGATTTGAATGATATTTCTGTTGTTAGTAAATTTCCTGAAGAATTTCTTGACTTACTCCCAAAGTGTGATATTGAATTTTTATCGACTTTGAACCCGGTACAAAACCCATTTCTAAAATCTCATGGCTCTTATTGAAATTCAGGAGTTAAAAATTAAACTATAGAATTTGGTAATTGAGCCTTTATTTCGTGACTTCCTTTGTGGAATGCACCGAAGCCAGACTCTCCGTAGGGAATGCCATATTCGTGCGGTAGTAAACTGATAGGTGTCATTGTGACGTGCTATCCAAGATTGGGATATGAGTCACAGTTGAGAGCAACCTAAGTCAGTAATCGAAATACGTAGCTTTCTATGCTTAGCTGGTTATTATCGAAGATTTTGTGGAAAGATTTTCTCGAATCGTTACTCTATTAACTCAGTTGACTCGTAGAGATACAAAATTCGAATGGAGTAAGGAATGTGGGAAGAGCTTCGAAGAACTCAATAGGAGACTCATTTCGGCACATGTTCTGACCATACCATCTTGGAAAAGCGAACGTGGTAGCTGACGTGTTGAGTAAAAGATCTTATAAGAGTACGAATGCGATATTGTCAAAGACCCATTTCATATAACTTACAAATGATAGATATAAAGTTAAAGACTCTAGGGACTCACGTGATGATATACAAGTAGAACCGACTTTAATCGATAAAGTTAAAAACTTTCAAGCTACACACCGGAGCTGATGAATATGCAGAATGAGGTACAAGAAGTTGTTATTCCAAAAGAGAGAATTGGCGAGGTGAGGAAAGCTCAAACCTTCGATTTATTAGTCCATTTGAAATCCTAGATCGAATAGGAATTGTGGCTGATAGACTCGATTTACCGCCAAGTATGACGCGTGTTCATAACGTTTTTCACGTATCGATGTTACGTAAATATGTGGACGACCCGAACCATGTTATTGAGTTAGAACCAGACGAGATAGCCGAAGACTTAACGTACGAGGAGGTACCTGTCAAGATTTTTGATAAGAAGGTACATGTCCTACGCACAAAGGTCATACCACAAGTCAAAGTTTTATGGAGAAACCATGTTATTGAGGAAATGACCTAGGAGTTGGAAACGGAAATGAAAGCGAGGTTGATGAGAAGGTTTTATACATATGAATCCGATATTATTAAACTTAATTATTGTTATCTTTAATTGTTTTTTAGTATTTTTTTATGTGTTTTGTGTTTATTTGTTGTAGGTTGGAGCAGGAGGGACAAATTGGTCATTTCGGAGAAGAAAAAGGTCAAAAATCATGAAAATTAAAGCTGGGTGGCATTTTTGTAATTATGTGGTCATGGTCAAGCGCCTAGGCGCTTGGAAATGGCCTATGTTGAGCGCCTAGGCGCTCCAGTACGGAAAAAGATGCGTTTTTCTACTGCTAAGTGAGTTTTTGAAGCCAAATAGGAGTCTGAATGAGGGCTGAGACCAATACAAATAAAAGAAGACTTTAGAAAAGACGTATCAACTAATTTTTCAAGAGATTTGCAGAGAGAACAAGGAAGAAAAACACCAAGGAGAATTGCAAGGGCTAAAAATCTAAGAGAGAGTATTGGAGTAAATTCAGAGTTTTTTCTTCTCTTCTCTAGTTTTATCTTTTGTAATTATCTGGGATGTTTGGATTATTAATCTGGATGATGTTTTTCTTTATTATTATCATGAACTAAATTTTCATTAAGATTGCAACGGAACTTGGTATGTAGTCTAAATTGCAAGCTTCCCATTGAATGAAAGTTAGTTTATATTGAATTGTTTATTATATCTTATGTTTATTGATTAATTGTTTGGCCAACAATTACTGTGATAATCTATATAAAATTGGAAGATGGATTATAGATTGAGATCTGGATATGATAACATCTGTTCATATAATCTGAATAGGGTTAATATGATTAGCGTGTAGGATAGGAATATACCTATGTGTCTTTTGTATCCATTGAAAGAATTTGAGCGTAAAACCCTAATTAACTTGATTCACATAGGAATATAGTGAGTTGATTAACTGGGGTGTTCCTTATAATTCCGCATCTTAAAGATTGGATTTAGGAGGATTTGTTCACGTGTCTTTGGAAGAAGTGCATGAATATTCATAAGGCATTCTTGGATAATGATTCATATTAATTGATTTATTTTAAATGGGAAGTAAGATAGTTTAAATGAAATACCAAGGAAAGTTGTAATCTTAACCTGTTGAATCTGCAATTATTCTTGTGAAATTCTGATTTTAATTATTAGTTTGTTAAGTTTAATTTTTAAACCACAAACAAAATTTTCTTAGTTTAAAATAGGATTAATTGCATTAGAGTTAGTAATTGATAAATATTAGTCTATTTCCTCGTGGGAACGATATCCTTGCTTGCTGAATATTACAATTGAACGCGTATACTTGCGTGGTAAAGTGCTATTAAAAATTTAGGCAACAAGTTTTTGGCGCCGCTGCCGGGGAACTTAGTTTAATATTTTGTCATTATTAAATTCAATGAAATTAATCTTAATTTAAACATTTTTTTTATTTTTTTTTATTTTTTTTGTCTCTAGTCTAATTCCTTTTCAGGCACCATGAACAACTATGACTATCATTGGTTATATTCGAGAATGACTCGGCCAAGGAAGGCAAAGAATTATGGACTCAATGAATTGTCAGCACAATTTGGGACACTTTCAAGGAAGATTGATGCTTTATCAGCACAAGTTATTCAAAGTGTAACGGTGATATGTGAGTATTGTGGTGGAAACCATCCGAGTCATCAATGCACCATCAGTTTCGAGTCGTTACAATATAGTGGTAACTTCAGCGATTATCCCAACAATTATGATTATTCTAGTAATTATCATCATGAGTGGGGGAATCCACTAAATCTTTCATGGAGCGATGACAATCTAGCCCAACCCTTTGCTCCATGCCAATCATACACTCCTGAATTACAAGTTCAACTCCCTAATCATGAAGAAGAAAGGATTTTAAACTTGGAAGGACTTATTTCCAAGTTCATGGTTTTGATTAAGGAGCAGACGAATAGTCAGGAGATGTCGATTCGAAATCTTGAGAACCAGGTGGGACAACTTTTCAACGCCATCATCAATCGCCCTCAAGGTGAAGTGTCAAGCAACATGGTTCCCGAGACTGATGGATTGCCCACGCTAAATCTGGAATCGGATGTTCCAAAAGAAAAGGATGTGGAAAGGGAGGAGATAAGTGGGGAGCAGGAAAAGAAGGTCGCCAAAGATCTAGCCTTGAGTTCTGACATAGATGAACCGATTTTGATAGTGCCCCATATATCTTCTCCACCAAAGTTTAAGGATCCGGTTAGATTTGCAATCATGTGTCCAATTGGTAGTCATTTTTTCGATAAAGGTATATATGATATGAAGAGAGATGAAGAACAAGTTGTTCTAAAAAAGCTTCGACGTAAAAATTCGTTCATAGATACAACTCGGAAAATGCCTAGTTATTTGAAGGTTGTAAAAGAGAATCTACCTATAAAGAACAAGCTAGGTGAATTTGAATCAATAACCCTTACTGATGGCAAACTCTCGAAAGTTACGTTATTACTAATGGATGGAGGGTTCCTCAATTTTCGAAGGGGAATTGGATAGAGAAAGAGATGAAAGTCGGGCTGAAGACTATAAACCAAGCGCTAACTGGGAGGCAACCCAGGAAGGGGAAATCTTTATTGGAAAGCCCCCTCTTTCCTGGGAACGGCCTGGTTGCCAGTACTGTGATTCTGTAATATTATTTGTGAATAATTAATTATTGATTTATATGATGAAGAAAATATTGATTTTCTGTGGATATAGATGGAGAAAATTTTTAATGTGACAATTGTTAAAAATTAATAGTTTATCTTTTTCTGATAAAATAATTCATTTAAATATATTATTTTAATTATATATTAATGATGATATTTTTACAATGAATGTGGGATATATGAGTATACGAGGAGAAAGAGTATTTTTGTTGCAATAAATGTTTAAAACATGTTAAACATGTCGGTGGACCCCATTTCTTGACTGAAATTTGATTATAGCCTGTAAAATCGTTCGTTTGTGAATTTCGGTCAATTTCTATTTGGAATTTGGAAAAAATTTCTTCTGCAAAGTTGTAGAGAATTGAATTTCCTATAAAAAATCGCGAGATTTGAATTTTTTGATAAAAGGGCTGTTTATTATGAATTATTGAAGTTCCGAAGTTCCAAAACAATTGATTTTTGGAAGTTTTATTTATGTTTTAAAAGAAAAACATTTTTTAAATGTTTGTGGACATCTTTAACATGTGCTAGATGGCTGAAATCAGATTTCAAAGTGGGCGTAGGAATTTGTTTTATATATAATATTATTATATTCAATTTTCTGCTTTGGTGTTCTAAGCATTTTCCTATAAATAGGGTGCTTAGGTTAGAATTGAAAATCACATCAGAAACTACAGATTTCTCTCTCTATAATATCGAGCGTATTTGTGAGTATTTTAGTACTTTGAGTATTGCTATACGGTGCAAGTTCTTTCACACTATATCCAGTATTCCTGTCAGAAGTACTATTCTTTCTGAGGTAAGGGATGTTATTTTCTTCTCAAATGATATTATTTCTTCAATATCATTATGCTGGTTGAAACTTTTTATCAAATTTGGAACTTTTTCATATCGGAGTTACTATTCATGAGTTACTATTCACGAGTTACTATTCATGAGTTACTATTCACGAGTACTATTCACGAAGCATGATGATGTTTTTGTGAAATTTCTATCTTTTGGTGTCGGAGTTACTATTCACGAATACGACACTATTCACCAAAAAATGAAATTTCTTCTTTTGTCCAAAATATCTATTATGGATACTAGCTTTGATTGTATCCATGTTTTGATCATTCTTGAATTTTACCCCACTCTGGTTATTTATGAAGTATTTTTGAATGGAAATTGTTTAAAGTACGAATCCTTAATATTTGTTCTTTTGCTTCACTGGATTCGTTTTCTTTAAAATATTTTTCATCATCCTCAGTCCTAAATGATGATATAACTAAATATCTTTGGCCTGTAGTGCAAAGATGAATGATTTCTTGATGAATATCTTTGGCCCGTAGTGCAAAGATGAACAGGTGTTGAGATGAACATGACCGACTGATTAATATCTTTGGCCCGTAGTGCAAAGATGAATAGGTGTTTAGATGAACATGACCAACTGATGAATATCTTTGGACTGTAGTGCAAAGATGAATATTTGATTCCAGATATATATTGATTGATGTTACAGGGATAAAATATCGACGATGAACTTTTAAATTCATATATAGAAGATAGTAGTTTGCATTCTCTACTTAACTCTTCTAATGAATTATTATTTCCACTGCGAAGATTGATTTGAAACTGGTTGTCTATTGTATTCTATTAGATTTTTCCCTGTTGAGGACTAACGATAATTTGTTCTATATTATCTTAGTCATAATGTTCTTTACTGGGCTAGTTGAGCTCACCCTTTTTCCTTGTTGTTCCATTTTTCTTCTCAGGAGGCGAGAATGTAGCGAGTACTAATCGGGGTGTGGAATGATGGTTCTAGAAGTTTTTCTAGTAGTCCTCACTATTCTGTAAAATAGTGTTTTAATAATTGTAGTGAGGACTTAATTGAGTGTGGATACTGTCTAGATGACAATATTTGTATTTATACTCACAGTTTTTATGTTGTATTAATAAAGTTGTAGTTGTTTCTATACCATGTATTTGGTGACTGGGAATGGGTGATGTATACCTATTTTGGGGGCGTCACACCGCTTCCATCGACACTCACCTTTGGAACATCAACGGTCGTCCTACCGGTGGTGAAAGATCTGACGGAGATGATGACGATGACGACGATGATGATGAGGAAATTGATGATGGAGACGGTGAACTTAGCATTAATAACAACAGTAGCAATACTAGTGGAAACAATAGTGGTTCAATCTTGGTGATGGGGCATCAAGAAGTATGTGTAATGTAGGGTTAAGTTCTTTTTTAATGTGGCTAATGTAAGACCCCAACTTTTATGAATAAAGAATAATTTTCTCGAATTATATTTTTGAATATTATGGTATTGATTTGATATAATGTTATAGTTGTGGGTAATATTTATAAATTTTGCAAAATACGCAAGTTTTATATAATATTCAATTGGTCGGGGAATATTCGTTTTAGCAGGGAATATTCGTACAACGGCACAATCATTGGTGGACCCCACAACGAAATTATTGTCGGATTGAGAAAACGACAAAAATACTTTATGAAAATAACGGCGAAGGTGTTACCGTTAAAACTGGTGAACTACCCGGTAGTAAAAGTACAGTAATACGCGTAGTTGCACAGTAGCACACGGTATTGATTATTGATGCTTACGTGAGAAGTCACTCAGCTATACTCAATTATTGCTATAGTAATTGCTGTATCATATTTCTTATATTATTGATTCAATTATTGTTACAGTATCATCTGCATTATATGATATATTATTAAATCAATAATTGAGACAACAATGTTATTCATATTAAATGATTAAATGAAACCCTAATTCGGTGAATAAAACCCTGATCTGGGAACTTAAATGATTATTATATTGCTTAAGTGCTATTAATTATTATATTAATTAGAGTAAAGCTTAATTATTTAGCAAACCCTAATTTTAGATTTATTAAACCCTAATTTCAAGATTAAGAACCCTAATTTATAATTAGGAAAAACCTAAGTGTTAATTAAATAATTTTAATGTTAATTAGGAAATATTAATCCTAATTTTCAAGTTATGAGTAATTAGAAAACTCTAATCTAATTTTGAAACCTAATTTCTAAATTAGAAAATTATTTTCTATTAGAAACCCTAATTTTTGGGTTGAAAACCCTAATGACCAATTTTGACCCTAATTGCTTAATTAGCAAGTTTAATTAGGAATTATTAATCCTAATTAGCAATATTTAAATTATGATTAAGAAATTTTAATATAATTAGTAAATCCTAATTATAATTTAGAAATATTAATTTTCTATTTTTAAAACCTAAATTGGAAATTTTAGAATATTAAATTGCAAACCCTAAGGGTTTCAAACCATAAACCCTAAGGTTTTCTAAACCATAAACCAAAACCCTAAACCCTAAATCCTAAGGGTTTGGCCATTTACTAGAATGCCATTAAAATTAAAATAAAAAAGACTAAAATGCCCTTTAGTGCATTATTGAGGGTAACTTGTAATCTTGCCAATATATGGAGTGGTTGAGCAACTACATCAACCCTATGTGGCCTAAATATCACAGCAATCAGCCAAAATTAGCAGCTTTTAGCATTGCATCAAGTTATTAGTAGATTAAAGAAAGAGAAATGGCCTCTTTATTTTTCATTTTGTCCAAGACCCTTATCTCTCTATATTTTTGGATCTTAGAGTGAGAGAGTGTGAGAAAATAAGCCAAGATCATTTAATAAAACACCAATAACGGATCATGAGGATCAGAAATCAGAATCAAAGCGTTGTAGGTATAAGAACCCTAATTTTTGTAAATCTTATGTTTTGATGTTAGTTGTTGGTTAGATATGTGTTAGAGGGTGTCATTTAGAGATCTGGGTTGTTGGATCATGAATCCATAACATCTAGATGCTCAAATCTAAAGATTTATCAAATCTAGAAAAATTGAAAAATAAGGCCTGACAGCCTAATGTCAGAGCCTCTAGATCTTTATGTGTTTGATGTTTTATGTATTTTGTGTTTTGAATATGTTCTATGACATGAGTACTGTGATCTGAAACTGGAAGAAAGGTCATATCATGTCTATATCGTAAGATATATGCGGTCAAAAGGTGTTGACCAAGCACGGAGTTGGCTTTCTGGGCAGCCTAGAAAGTTTCAGGTAGTTCTGACAGGTTGTTCTTGGCCTTTGATCTGGAAACTGTTAAGGTTAATAGCCATGTTTATGCATATAGCTTGTAGTCGGACATCATTACTACATGATCATACCTCTAGAACACTTATAGCTTACCTGGAATCATAGATAATCTTGGTTAAACTAGGTTGACCGAAATGGCTCATGAAGGTTTTCTGGAAAACCCAGATCTTCATCAGCCGAAATTTCTGACATAGTTTGACTACCATGCATCTGGCATGTGTTATAATGTTAGACTGAAATGATAGCATGATATTGTACTCTGACACTTCTACTACAAGTTTGAATTCATAGATCACATAAAATAATCCTAGAATAAAATATATAAAGATGCAAAGTAGGGACCCTCACACTGCTTGAGTTTCTGGAAAACCCAGAAACTCAAGAACACGTCTGACAGGTATTTCTAGAGCATAGATGTTGCTGTGATGATGTCGTTTGGGCATGAAATCGGTTTGCAATCGTAGTATTGCATGTATTCTATAACATTAAAACAATATACAACTCTGATAACATCCAGACATTAAAATCTTTGTGGTCAAATTAGCAACCTTGGTGTCTGACATGAAGGCTCAAGAACACCTATAGCGACGGGTCTGTCGCTATAGGGCCCATTAGCGACGGTTTTGAATTTATTTAATTTCTGATTTTCTGGAAATTATTAATAAATAGAAAAAATAGTTTTTAATTATTAAAAATACATAATAAATTCCCAAAAATTATTTTAAAGTCTGAAAAATAGTTTTTAATTATTTTAAGTATATTTCATAAATATTTAATATTTTTGGAATATAAATGGTATTTAATTTATTTAATTATAATATCAAATAAATTATTTAAAAATGATATAAATACATGAAAAATGATGAAAAAATATTATTATGTTATAATAAAATATTTTAAAGATATTTTCAGTGACTTTTAATATTTTGTGATGAATTTCATTAATTAATCAATACTAATGATAATTAGTTTATTTAATAAATATATTAAATAAATTATGAAAAAATAGAATAAAAGATTTAAAAATCATATACAAATGATTTAAGTGTTATAAAAATATTTTAAGTTATAAAATATAACTTTTGATATTTTTTCATGAAAATATTAACATTTTAATATTTATCGGATAATGAATTTAAGTGTTTAAAAAGCATATAAATGTGATTTTAAAGTATTAAAAATACTTTGTGATATTATAATTATATTATAATATTATGTGATAATTTTTAATAATATTTGATATTAAATAAATATTAATGATAAAAGAATTATGTGGTATTTAATTCATTTAAATACGTTATTAATGATTGAAAATTCATGATAAATAGTAATAATTATTTAAAAATTATTACGAGCTTATGAAAAATATTTCGACTGTTATTAAAATTATCTGAGATAATTGTTAAGTGTTAGGCAGAGTTTAATTGGACTTAAACTCGTGAATTGTCCGACTAGACCGTCGGGATGTTAGAATTATGTCGTGTTCAACTCAGACTACAATAGTTTAACTTGATACTGAGTTTTATATGCGTGTTGTAGACTCATAGGGTTATGTGTTATGAGTTATATGTTTAGGTTATTCTATATTTATATATATAGCAGTATTATACTGTGATGATATTATTCTAATATTGGAGATCTATATTACTAATATTAGGTCTTCGGATAAAGCGTTATAAATTGTGTTGCTGTAATCAATGGTTCAGGCAAGTTTGTTTTTACTTAATTCTACTAATAGTTGTTTCATTCGGATAAGCTTATGGTTAATCATTGCTGGTTAATCTTTGTTGATGGGTTAGTTTGTATGTACAAACCTATGTTCTAAGTGTTTGATAACCAGCTTAGTATGATCAATTCTATAAGTGTATTTTGATGATTTGTAGAAACTGATCACCTCCATGAATCAACAAGATACACATAAATCGTAGAGTTGATTTTTACTCTGTGAACACCCAAACATTGTTAACATAACTCAGCAAATGATGAAACCATCAAAGAGAAAGAGTGTGTTATTAAAATGACAAATCTTACACACACTCACCTTCACGCATCTCAAAATGTATTATCTAAAACTAGTTGCATGCATGAATATGACCGTTGATAATAAATGTGATGATTATCCAAATATGAGGAACAAAGGTTTAGAAAACTAACCTAGAAGGACCCATTTAATTATGGGTACCAAAAATAGAAATGTATCTAACCTGGAGGTACTTGGTCTGTCTGACCACACTAAGGAACGTTGAAGAAGAAGACTTCAGTCAAGAAGACTCAGCCAGCAGAAGGCTAAGGACTATTCAAAAGAGATTAAAATAAAATTCCTATATATCTAAGCCTGTCCTAGAAGATCCGCTGAGCTAACCAAGAATGGAGCTCACATGGCTGCTAATCTGTATATGGAAGCAGGCTATTCAACCAAAGATGAAAAGGGTCTTATGTGCTCAAAAGCAAGCAAAGAATGCTATATGAGAAGAATCCTTAAGGAAGCTCACATTAGAGGATCATCGAGCATCAGTCAAGAGGAACTCATTACGGGAGTAGAAATTCACACGCACAAGACTATCAAAGAAGACTACGTTCGTAGTGTTGTCCAAAGATCGTAGAATGATCAGTCCTGAAAATATACATGCCTACGATACAAGGAGATCTAAGTGATAATTGTGATTCCAGTCAGAAGGAGATATGCGAGGCTGCCTTCAAATGAACCTAAAGTAAAGGGAATCATATGTAACGAGCCCAAAATCCAAACAATTTAAATCTCAACTTCGGTCGTTAACCATACATTAAATCTCTAATTTTACATCACTATTCAATATTAAAAACACTAAAATTGCGGAATATTTAAAATGTTTATACATTTCCTTCTTTCTTGCTCTGAATCGCAACCTTTACATTACATCTCTTTGATTCAATCTTATATCATGAATCGTTACAACAAAATGACTATACAAAGTCTTACATCATAACTAAATATCCATATACATTGGATAGCTCAACTTACAATTCAACAACATGTTATTTTCAAAATATAAAATACATTTCTCATAAAACATAAGTACTTTTCGTGAATATAAATCTCTATAACTTATTTAGCACATATCTTTACCTTAAAATCTTGACCTGCAAAAGTGGTTATTTGCAAGAGCGAGCTCGACAGCCCAACAAAGTCTAACAGTTTTCATGCATCACATAGAACATAATAACATGCTCAATATACATCTCATTAAAGTAACATGGCATACATGCTTTTAATTCATATAGCGAATATAAAGATTGAGTTCCTTACTTAATCATCATTACTTAGCCAAAACAATATAGTCATATATTGACTTTAACATTTCATGATTTCAACATAAATAACATATCATGCAATTTAAAATAGTTCGTCAAGTCCACGTAAAAAATAGGAACCGAAAGACTTGCCTTGATCGTTGTTTACCAATAATAGATTAACAGCTTACAGTTATCTGCACTTCACGTGCCCTACACAATTATATAATCATACACATCAACTATTAGTCACATAACAACATATAGTAATTGTAATGTAAACTCTACTCCACATCTCATAATCTTTTCTATTAATTAGCACACAATGTTCAATTAGATTGTGTTAACTTTCGACTTATATCTCACTATATTTCATAATCGAAGTTCATTCAAGTGCTTCAGTCTTGCTAGGACTACTTATTGGTTTTATATTAAACCCATTTCATATCCTATAATATTCATTTCAATTGAATTGAAACATTTTTTTAAGTTCATTAACACTTGGCACGGCGTTTCGACATTTATTCGTCACACGCCCGATTTGCCTCTCTTGTGTATGCTTACTATGCTTCTATAACTTATCTAATACATTATTTATTAATGTTAAGCATCATTATATTTACTAATATTCAAGTTTTGTAACTTAGGACATCATCTTTTATCGTCAAGAGCACTACACATGCATATGTGCATGCCCGACGCCCTCTGATTTGCCCCCAAAAACACAACAGTCCTAAAGATGACCATTTTGACTACTATTACAGACCTCAAATTAAATAACTTAAAGCATGAAAGTTGTAGGTATATTCGTCCTCGTTTCGGATCATCTTGAATCAGCTCAATCGGAGTTCGTATGAGAAAGATATGGCCATTTTACTACAGGAGGCCAAAACTGTCCGACTCAGACTTTTGTTCCGGTGCCGTGGAGCGAGATCTAAGTCATACAGTGGCGCCGCAGTGCGAGATTGGCGTTGGGGCGTGAATTTCAGTGCTAGGGCGTGAACTTCTGGCGCTGGGGCGCGAATTTTGGCGCTAGGGCGCGAATTTCAGCGCTAGGGCTCCATTTTTGGCGCTGGGGCGCCAAAAACTAACAGAACCGAGCATGAAGACCATTTTCAGTCTGTTTAAGAAATTCTAGCAACTAATTACGTACATATAACTGATTAATTTACACATAACCTCACCATATATACATATATATTAACTTAGCACAACTTAAACAACTATTTGAGAGAAGTTAAATCCTTGAAAGTATTGTTTTAAAAACCCAAAACTCCATTGTTTATATTCTTGACACAATGAACACTGTAACCAAAATTATAAACCCAATTGATTCCTTTTTAACTAAGTTCTCTGTTATTTCATACCCAATTAACATAATCACACTTCAATTTTACAATTAGAATACAATCAATTACTAATTTTGTTATCCTACAAAATATGTTCATACTCATATGTTTTTATTGTAAAAACTCTTTTCTTTCTTTTTTATCGTAATTAGCATACAGTCATATATATAAATATATATATATATATATATAAATATATATATATATATATATATAAATATATATATATATGCTAGTTATAACAATTATATTTACAAATATATGTAACATCATAACCAATTCTAAAACATGATTTACATACAATTTTTGTAAAAACCTTATACATTGTGAAACATATATACGTGTAAAGATTATGCAACATACCTTTTAATTGCTCAGACAACACTTGTTAATCAAATAGCTTCGACAAACTCAGAACTAGTTTTGGGAATCACAGCCCTTTCTCTCTCAAACTCTCTCTGAACTTTTCTCAGACAAACTTCTATTTTCCTTAGGCTTAAGCCAAAAATAAAATACGTAAACTAAAATCCAACGCACTTTTCAAATGTTTAAAACCCAAACGTAACTGCCATATACTAATGACCCTATTAAACTATCAGTTACCAAATATATTATATATTATTTATATTTTGTTTAATTTAATTTATATTATTAATAAATCAAATTTAAAAATCCAAAAGCCATAGGGCTTTGTTTGGCAAAATAATTTAAAATTAAAGACTTAATATATTTAAGCCTTGTTAGGTAAAACTAAATTAAAAATCACTTTAATTTATTTTAATAACCACTAATAATATAGCTATTTGTCACACTTCTAATTAATTAAGTTTTCATACTTAATTTAATTAATTCTAATAACAATTCATTGCATAATATAATAATTCATTTAATCATTATAAACTCTCTAACTTAATTATTAAATTAAATTAGATTACTATTTCAAAATAATTACTTTCCTTAACTCATTAAATATTTATTAAACAAATAATTAACCAAATCAAATCGAATCAATTAAATAAATATTTATTCAACGATAAACACATCCATTAAATATTTATATAATTCAATAAATATTTAAATATTATAATTAAAATTCTTGAGTGTTATATCATTCCCTCCTTATAAGGATTCTGTCCTCAGAATCACAACTCAAACCGCTCATTCGTTACAATCTTCCCTACTTACAAAGATTCTGTCCCCAGAATCGAAGACACCAATTAAACAAATAACTCAGAGTAATCTTTCATCATTTTATCTAAATATAAATTTTATATTTCCTACTACATTTATTACCTTAACAAATTATAGGTTTCATTTCATAACTTTCACTTAAACTCAATTATATTCTGAGTATTATATATCTTTTAACCCATTCATTTCCTTTTCTAAGGATCGTTATCATCAACACTCGGGATATTACATTCACCCTTTCTTCTAATAATTTCGTCCTCGAAATTTTATTTATTAATCTTTATTCATTCAATCTATCAAAGTAGATTTTACACTAATACTTTATTCATTCCTTGGGTTTTATAACCACTTCCTTTCTACAAAGATCATTCTACAACTATTAACTTTTCTATTAAAAGTTTCACATTATTCTTTGATAACTCACATCCTTCTTACTTCAAAATCTATTTTCTCACTTATTCAACATATTCATCATTCAGTGTCGCATTCTACGACTTACTTCTTTCTAAGGAATACTTTTCTTTTTCACTTCCATCTTGTAGAATAACAAGAATCTTCCATAATTGTTCAATAATTGGGAAGTAGTATGAATAACTCAGGAATTTAAAAGATTCCAAATCATACTGAGGGTCACAAGACCGTGAACTCTTCTCTAGGTTTAATAGTGCATCACCCCCGATTCTTCACACTTTAAAGCCTCTTTGGCAGAATGTTTATCAATCACAAAGACTGAAAACACCCTCCACTTGCACACTAGATGGCCAGCCTATTGTACCACTACGTTGGGCCGCAACGTAGTGTTTTGTAACAACTATATGCGTTACGCTCAATACGTAGGGTGTTAAGCCCTTCATACTATGTATTGTGCACAAACATTTCAGCGCAAAGTATAAACTAAGCGTAACCTCTAATAAAAGAGTTGTTCATCTCAGAATTTAGAGTGCAAGATTTCAACTGAGGGTCTAATGACCACGAACCTTGTCCACAGTTATAAGTAATCTTTCAACTTTAACTTTTATAGTCATACGACAATAATGACTTCAAGGTACTTAGTGTAAAAGTCCCAAATTCGGATACTTGAAACCCGAACTCGGTACTTCACGATACTATTTCTATGAGCGAAAATATTACTAATAATAATAACAATAATATAAATTATAAACTTATCTTACCTTTATCAGAGTCTAATCCCAAGTACACAACCTTTACTATATGACAGCGTAAACCTATTCTGTTTGCTTTCCTTTTCACTTGTTCTTGACCTATCCTTCTGATTGTTCACACTTATCTGAAAACATTTAAATTAAGCAAGGATGAGCATTTGAGTGCCCAACAAGTTTTATATGTATATAAGTTGAAAAATTTAAATATTTTCTTTATAATATCCATCTACAACAAGTTAATAGCTATGAAGTATTCTGAACCGATATTAATAACATAACAACTCTCTTTCAAATTTTTGAAACTACGTACTGGCTATAAATAAGGTTTAAGTGACATTTTATGAACATTATTTTTATTTTCGAAAAGGTTTAGCTGAACTTCATCTGCAAACCGTCATAACTTACGGACATGGGGGTGATCAGCCCGTTGTGCCTTGTATTGATCAATACTACATTACAAGAACGATGTTATCATTTACTTGGTCCGCCTTGGGCGCATAAAAATTTTCCCGTGAACGGGATGTTCATATTTGTCAGGGTTCCAGACAAAAGGTTTTATTTTATCCAACAATAATCTATAATTCAACATATATGTATAACAAAGGTGTATCAACATGTGATTAAATACAATGATTATCCAAGTGGGGACACTTGTATAATCATTTATAGAAATTAACGAACAGAATATATATCTAAATTATCATATACTAACATGTTGATAATCAATGGGTGTATATAATATAGTTTTAACAATCTGTAGATTAATAATAATAATTCTGAACTTCTCACTTCTGTCCATTGCATAAAGAAAATGCAAAGTTAGGATACTTGCCTGATGCGCTGCTTATAATTCTCAACTTAGTTCTATCTTTCTATCACGACCTATCATTAATCAAATCAATCGTTCGATTAGAACAATATACCATAACACATAGTACTGCATTTCGCAGTCAGCACATAACCTAATCATCTTATCACACCTGCTCAACAATCATGGCATCACAAACTAACATCAACTCATTCTTAATCACATAGTCACATAACTTTAACCACCATTGAATCACAAATAAACAGTTAATTAAATTATCTAAGTCCAAATCAATTTCTGAAACATGTTGGCGTATCGACAGCCATATCAGATAATTGTCGAGTCTGAGACTCTATTCCGAAATTCAATATCCAAATAGTCAACTTAAACAACAACCGTACTATTTTTCATGACCTTATAATAATTTTAAAATAATTATTACCATTTACCATAATTTTTGAAATATCAGAATCATTATTAAATGATTTAAATATCAAAAAATTCTATTATCATTAATATTTAATTAATATTAAACTATTAATGAAACCATTGCCAAAAAATTAAAGTTATTTATAATAACTCAAAATATTTTTTTAAAGTACTTATATTACCTTTAAATGATTTTTAAAACATCTAAAATCATTATTAAATAATTACTATTAATATTTTAAAATTAATGAACTATTATCTAAATATTAAAAGTCATTAATTATAACTTAAAATATTTTTAATTCATTTATATCCCTTTTTAAATGATTTTTAAATAAATAAAACCATTTTTAAACTATTTATTTAATATAATTATTAAATAAACTTAATATCATTAATATATCATTAATATTAAATTATTAATGAAATTATCCTTTAAATATTAAAAGTTATAGTTTATAACTTAAAATATCTTTAAACACTTTATTTTCATTTAAAATGATTATTATAATATTAAAATCATTTTTAAACTAATTTATTTAATATAATTATTAAATAACTTTAATATCATTAATAATCATTAATTAATGAAATTAACCATTAAATATTAAAAGTTATATTTTATAACTTAAAAGATTCTTAAATTCCTTATTATTATTTAAAATAATTTTTAATATAATAAAATCATTTTTAATTCATTTAATAAATAACTTAACTATCATTAATATTAATTTATTAATGAAAATTATCACAAAATATTAAAAGTTATCAAAAATAACTCAAAATTATTTTCTAACACAATAATATAATTTGTCATGATTTTTCATGATTTAAAACTATTTTTAAATAATTTATCTAATATTATAATTAAATAAATAAATACCATTTGCATTCTAAAAATATTAAATATTTTCGAAATATACCCAAAATAATTAAAATATAATTTTCGGACATTAAAGTAATTTTTAAGAATTTATTATGTATTTTTAATAATTAAAAACCATTTTTATCAATTTTTTTATTAATTTCCGGAAATTGTAAATAAAACTGTCGCTAAAGGGCTATAGCGACAATTTCTGTCGCAATAGGTGTTCGTGAGGATTTCCAGAAATGCATGACAGTGTGCTGGGGTGGTTTGACCGGTTATATCTTTTAGGATAATGCGTTTCTGGGCTTGAAATTGATTTCATGTTGTAGTATTCATGTAATACTACAAGTATATAACAAGTTTCGTGGCTGAACAACATCAGATCAGAGAGATTTAGGCTCTCCAAAAACCTGACAACGCTGTTCTTCAACATTCTGGGTTTAACAGATTTCGAGGTACCTACTTTGAGTCCTTACAACTTGATGTTCGTATAACTTTTATATGATCTATCAACTCCAGTTCGTAGACAACATGTAGCACTACAATTACAAAGCATCATAACACATTAACATCAAAACATGATCAAGTTATGGTCGGTCAAACTTGAACACGGACACAGCTAAAAAAATTTCTGGGTTCGGTAATTGGACAGTTTCGGTCAACGAGTTTTGACCGTTTATATCTTCCGATCTACAAATGATCTGACCTTGATTCTTTTTGCATCTTAAAGAGCACATTACAGACTACATGTTATAAGCTTTAAACATCAAAAACACTTAATACACAAGGATTTATAAGATCTGACATTTGGCTACAAAACACAAATTTTCCTATTTCCAGATTTTCTAAAATCTCAAAATCGTGCACTTTGATGTTATGGGTCATGGATTTAACAACCCAGAACATCAATTGACACCATATAACACATCTATAAACAATCAATTACAACATTTAACAATAAATCGAAGGATTTCTAGAATTAGGGTTTTTATACCTTTATGCTTTGATTTTTGATTTTGTGTTGCTGATTTGTTTTGGGCTGTCGTGGGGCTGATCATAGGGACTATAAAGCTTGATATTTTCAGAGGTTTGGGGCTTGAGAGAATTAATATGAATGTTGTGCAATTTTTTAGTGAACAAAAATCATTTCCTCTCTCCTTCAATCAATTTATAGGCCACAAGATTCATGTATGTGATGCTAGAGACTTGATTTGCTGTCATTTATGTGTCACAAGGAGTTGGTGTAGTTGTTCACCAACTCAAAATATGGTAAGATTCTCAAGCAACCAAGTAAAGAAGGCAATAATGTAATTTGTTAATTGATTTAAATGGAAAAATTAAATCTTAACAATCCATTAGGGTTTGACCCTTAGGTTTAGCACATAGCACAAAGGAGATTTGGCAACTAGGGTTTATGAAAATAAACTAAAATTTTAGTTAATAAAATTTATAAATTAGGGTTTTAAAAATAATTAGGGTTTCTTAACTAAATAAAAGGTTTTAATTTACTTATCACCTTGCTAATTAGGATTTAAAAAAATATACTAATTAACATTACATTGCCCAAACTTGCGCTTAGGGTTTACAATTATAAATTAGGGTTTATAATATAGAAAAATAATAAGAATTTTGAATCATTACGATTCTCCCTAATTAGGGTTAATACATATAACACCGATCATAAATCACATTATCGTGATTACATAACGGCTTTAACAAATTCTCAAAGTCGTGAATGACTTTCACATTAAGGTTTCAAATCAATTAGGGTTTCAAGAAATTAATTTAGGGTTCTAGATTTTAGGGTTTTAATTTAGATTCACCTTAATTAGTAATTAAAGTCTATCATACTTGATATTAATCATAGTAACACTATTTCTGACTGATCCAACTTCCGGTTTAGGTTTCCGGATTAGGGTTTTCATTCATAGTTAGGGTTTTCTAATATCTAGAAAATATAAATATAAACTAGGGTTTTAATATTTATAATTAGGGTTTTAATATTTATAATTAGGGTTTCCTAATTAGCATATCATGAAGTAGCACATAACATATATCACATAACACAGTTATATAATAGCCTTAAACTCACAATTGAGTTTCAAAATTAGGGTTTTCCCACAGTAAAACTAGGGTTTTCAAATACTGCACCACAATTACTCAATCATTACTAGCTCACATACATACAGTACATATCTATAGCACTGAAAAATCAAAATATAAATAATATTATATTTTTATCACCATTCCTTATTCCAGAACCAGAAATGGGGTTTGTAAAATATTATTAAGGTTTGATCGTAATATAATAAAACTGTTTCACACATTAACATTGCACATATAACCATACATATCTATAACACTGACAAATAATAATATTATATTATTATTCTCATTCCTCAATCAAAATCCATAATTAGGGTTTGGATTCCATATCTGATTTATCTGTCATAAATAACCTCATTAAGTTAAAATAATTATCTTAATATCCTGAACAAAATACATATAATGAAATAATCATTATAATTATTCTAAAATCATTTCATATATTATTTAAATAATATAAGATTTTATTTTTCTAGAAAATAATTAATAAAAGCATTTCCAATAAGGAATTAATTAGTATAAAAATTATAATTGATAATAATCAATAATTCTAAAAATAAATTTATCTGCAATACTTAATGTAATAAATAAATTTTATTTATCACACATATAATTATAATTACACATTACCTTGACACATATCATTCATATTTATTTTAATAAAAAAAAATTTATACGCAAAATATATGATTTATTTATATAGAAAATATCGGGTTATCACATTCACCCTCCCTTATAAGGATTCCGTCCCCTGAATCACCACTTTAAAACCTATACATACCAGGGTACATAACATTCACAATCATTGCAAGTAGATCTCGATCATGCTTGATCGAATCGATCTTTAACTATTCACATAAAGTTTGTCTTTCTGATTAAACGAAAATTTGATTTCTAAAAGAACTCAAATTCCTCCTTCAAAATAATTTATAAAAATAATTTACTATATATAAGAAATCAATATTTAAGAAAATAATATTGGTTCGAGTAATACCTGGAGTTGCATCCCCGGCTGCCACAATATCTTGAACGGTCATGTTGAAGACGCTTGCGGTTGATTCTGTTGGCTCGTTTGTTGATGTCGGTCCCGTTGTCGCCAATGTCCTGTTGCCTTTTCCCCGTATTCGCATTCCTTACCTCCATTCTCCTTTTTGAACAGTCTCCCACCTTATGCTCCACTGATCCACACTTGAAACACCTACCATACATTCTTGGATTGAGACAGTCAGAAGTGATATGTCCCTTCTGCCCACACTTATAACATACTAACTTCCCTTTTTAAACATTTCCCAGAGTGGTTCTTTCCACAGTTCTCACATTGTACCACCTGCTTCTTCTTCACACCTTCTTGCTTCACCTGCACACTTCCAAAGCTGTTCAACTTCCTCTTTTCACTCCTATTCCCTTTGTTTGTTTCCACCTTTACTTTCACTATTAATTCCTACTTTCCCAGCTCCCTTAACCTTACCCTTGGTCCTTCTTACCTTGTTGTAGAGGCTCATGGCCTCACTTCCTTCCTCAGTAATAATCACTTTCTCCATGAGTGCTGCAAATGTAGGGATCTGCAACACTGCCACCTTGTTATAGAGCTAGGGTTTTAATCCCAGCTCAAACCTTCGTGTTTTTCTAGCCTCCGTACCAACTTGATGAGGAGTAAACCTAGCCAATTCATTAAATTTCTTCGGCATATTCTGCCACGGACATATCCCCTTGCTTCAACTCCAGAAATTTCATCTCCATTCTAGCCTGCATTCTAACAGAAAAATAATTTTTGAAAAAAATAAAGTCTTAAACCTATCCCATGCTACCACACCTGCTCATGCCCTCGTCTAATTTGCTTTCCACCAAAAATTTTGCCTCACCCTTCATCATGCGGGTGGCAAAAACGGTCTTTTGTCCCTCAGCTACCCTAACTATCACGAACACAATTTTAATTTCCTTAACCCAAGTTTGGGCTTCTACAGGGTCATTTGTACCTTTGAATTCTGGCGATAGGACCGCCTTAAAGTCTTTAACGTTCGACTTTTAATTATCTAGTTGATCTTTCGCAGTTAATATTCTGTTCTGCATAGCTTGATCCTCCATAATAGCAAACTTCTTTGTCGGGTCTGGTTGTCCTCCAACTTTGATGACATGTTCTTCTATCCTTTGGTTTCGTTTTCGTCTTGACGGTATTTTCATAAATTATTCTTACATACTAAGCCTTATCGTAAATGCTTAACATATCACACAAAATTTTCCACTCAAATAATCATGTATTCAAAATATTAGATTTTTAAAAACTCGGTCTACTGTAATAACTAGTGACCAAATAAATATCTACTATCTTTATACCAACTTATTTCATTAATCCAACATAGACTCATATTCATAACACTTGATATGCCATAGCACATTCTATTTTAAACATTCGCTATCCCTTTGTGACTTCAAAAGTCGGGATTTACAATTTGTCCAACACAAAAGTTAAAAATATTTCATTACACAAATATACTTATCACATATACCACACAAAAACATACATATTCTGCTAATACCAATACTACCTATTTCTTTTGCCTTCACTAAAGATTAACTATACCCAGTTCGTCAAACCACACTTATGAGTCCATAAACTTGTCACAGTTATATGAGTTTACGAACTTACCCTAGTCAGACCTTTGGCATCCATTCGCTGAGGGATTCATAAATATTTCATATAACTATGAGTCAAGAATGTCACATAAGTATGAGTTTTAAGAACTCGTACTTAACCCTATGTTCTCTACTTATGACCTATCTATTTTTTATACACATGAGAAATGAATCACCCTCTTAACATGTATATAGCAAATAGCGCGACACAAACATTTCAATGATTATCAGTGTCAGATACTAAGTAGTTTTTACACCAAGTACAATTCCCCACCCATACAAGGAATCATACAACTCAGCTGCCGACATGAGTCATCATTGAAATCCCCACCTAATCCTAACCCCCTTTTTCCATTCGAATTTCATTTAATTCGTATTCATAATCCTTTCTTGAATCTGTACCATTCACACAACAATCTTGCTTTAAACTTTTCAATCATAAGATTGAATCTTTCTGGCTGTCATAATTTTATCAGATCACGGGGTGATCTAATCGTATATATTATGATTCAATTCTATGTATTAATTATTTTGTTTTACGATCTCATTTCCCTGCACTTCCGGTCTTTTAGACTCGATCTATTCACCATTACTGTTTAACTTTATTATCAGAGTTAGGGAACTCTGTGGCTTAACAACTCACCGAGATTCATTTTTTTGAATCATCCCAACCAACCAACTCTATATGAGTTATTTGTATTTTCAACGTTTCCCTCTGTTCTAAGGTTATAGCCTAAGGTCTAACCCACCTAAGGTTTCTAACCCTATAGCTCTGATACCAAATGTAAAAGCCCCAAATCCGGATACTTGAAACCCGAACTCGGTACTTCACGATACCATTTCTATGAGCGAAAATATTACTAATAATAATAACAATAATATAAATTATAAACTTATCTTACCTTTATCAGAGTCTAATCCCAAGTACGCAACCTTTACTATATGACACCGTAAACCTATTCTGTTTGCTTTCCTTTTCACTTGTTCTTGACCGATCCTTCTGATTGTTCACATTTATCTGAAAACATTTAAATTAAGCAAGGATGAGCATTTGAGTGCCCAACAAGTATTATATGTATATAAGTTGAAAGAATTTAAATGTTTTCTTTATAATATTCATCTACAACAAGTCAATAGCTATGAAGTATTCTGAACCGATATTAATAACATAACAACTCTCTTTCAAATTTTTAAAACTACGTACTGGCTATAAATAAGGTTTAAGTGACATTTTATGAACATTGTTTTTATTTTCGAAAAGGTTTAGCTGAACTTCATCTGCAAACCGTCATAATTTACGGACATGGGTGTGATCAGCCCGTTGTGCCCTGTATTGATCAATACTATATTACAAGAACGATGTTATCATTTACTTGGTCCGCCTTGGGCGCATAAAATTTTTCCCGTGAACGGGATGTTCATATTTGTCAGGGTTCCAGACAAAAGGTTTTATTTTATCCAACAATAATCTATAATTCAACATATATGTATAACAAAGGTGTATCAACATGTGATTAAATACAATGATTATCCAAGTGGGGACACTTGTATAATCATTTATAGAAATTAACGAACAGAATATATATCTAAATTATCATATACTAACATGTTGATAATCAATGGGTGTATATAATATAATTTTAACAATCTGTAGATTAATAATAATAATTCTGAACTTCTCACTTCTGTCCATTGCATAAAGAAAATGCAAAGTTAGGATACTTGCCTGATGCGCTGCTTATAATTCTCAACTTAGTTCTATCTTTCTATCACGACCTATCATTAATCAAATCAATCGTTCGATTAGAACAATATACCATAACACATAGTACTGCATTTCGCAGTCAGCACATAACCTAATCATCTTATCACACCTGCTCAACAATCATGGCATCACAAACTAACATCAACTCATTCCTAATCACATAGTCACATAACTTTAACCACCATTGAATTACAAATAAACAGTTAATTAAATTATCTAAGTCCAGATCAATTTCTGAAACATGTTGGCGTATCGACAGCCATATCAGATAATTATCGAGTCTGAGACTCTATTCCGAAATTCAATATCCAAATAGTCAACTTAAACAACAATCGTACTATTTTTCATGACCTTATAATAATTTTAAAATAATTATTACCATTTACCATAATTTTTGAAATATCAGAATCATTATTAAATGATTTAAATATCAATCAATTCTATTATCATTAATATTTAATTAATATTAAACTATTAATGAAACCATTGCCAAAATATTAAAGTTATTTATAATAACTCAAAATATTTTTTTAAAGTACTTATATTACCTTTAAATGATTTTTAAAACATCTAAAATCATTATTAAATAATTACCATTAATATTTAAATATTAATGAACTATTATCTAAATATTAAAAGTCATTAATTATAACTTAAAATATTTTTAATTCATTTATATCCCTTTTAAATGATTTTTAAATAAATAAAACCATTTTTAAACTATTTATTTAATATAATTATTAAATAAACTTAATATCATTAATATATCATTAATATTAAATTATTAATGAAATTATCCTTTAAATATTAAAAGTTATAGTTTATAACTTAAAATATCTTTAAACACTTTATTTTCATTTAAAATGATTATTATAATATTAAAATCATTTTTAAACTAATTTATTTAATATAATTATTAAATAAATTTAATATCATTAATAATCATTAATTAATAAAATTAACCATTAAATATTAAAAGTTATATTTTATAACTTAAAATATTCTTAAATTCCTTATTATTATTTAAAATAATTTTTAATATAATAAAATCATTTTTAATTCATTTATTTAATTCATTTAATAAATAACATAACTATCATTAATATTAATTTATTAATGAAAATTATCACAAAATATTAAAAGTTATCAAAAATAACTCAAAATTATTTTCTAACACAATAATATAATTTTTCATGATTTTTCATGGATTAAAACTATTTTTAAATAATTTATCTAATATTGTAAATAAATAAATAAATACCATTTGCATTCCAAAAATATTAAATATTTTCAAAATATACCCAAAATAATTAAAATATAATTTTCGGACATTAAAATAATTTTTAAGAATTTATTATGTATTTTTAATAATTAAAAACCATTTTTATCAATTTTTTTATTAATTTCCGAAAATTATAAATAAAACTGTCGCTAAAGGGCTATAGCGACACTTTCTGTCGCTATAGGTGTTCTTGAGGATTTCCAGAAATGCATGACAGTGTGCTAGGGGGTGGTTTGACCGGTTATATCTCTTAGGATAATGCGTTTCTGGGCTTGAAATTGATTTCATGTTGTAGTATTCATGTAATACTACAAGTATATAACAAGTTTCGTGGCTGAACAACATCAGATCAGAGAGATTTAGGCTCTCCAAAAACCTGACAACGCTGTTCTTCAACATTCTGGGTTTAACAGATTTTGAGGTACCTACTTTGAGTCCTTACAACTTGATGTTCGTATAACTTTTATATGATCTATCAACTCCAGTTCGTAGACAACATGTAGCACTACAATTACAAAGCATCATAACACATTAACATCAAAACATGATCAAGTTATGGCCGGTCAAACTTGAACACGGACACTGCTAAAAAAATTTCTGGGTTCGGTAATTGGACAGTTTCGGTCAACGAGTTTTGACCGTTTATATCTTCCGATCTACAAATGATCTGACCTTGATTCTTTTTGCATCTTAAAGAGCACATTACAGACTACATGTTATAAGCTTTAAACATCAAAAACACTTAATACACACGGATTTATAAGATCTGACATTTGGCTGCAAAACACAAATTTTCCTATTTCCAGATTTTCTAAAATCTCAAAATCGTGCACTTTGATGTTATGGGTCATGGATTTAACAACCCAGAACATCAATTGACACCATATAACATATCTATAAACAATCAATTACAACATTTAACAATAAATCGAAGGATTTCTAGAATTAGGGTTTTTATACCTTTATGCTTTGATTTTTGATTTTGTGTTGCTGATTTGTTTTGGGCTGTCGTGGGGCTGATCTTAGTGACTATAAACTTGATATTTTCAGAGGTTTGGGGCTTGAGAGAATTAGTATGAATGATGTGCAATTTTTTAATTAACAAAAATCATTTCCTCTCTCCTTCAATCAATTTATAGGCCACAAGATTCATGTATGTGATGCTAGAGACTTGATTTGCTGTCATTTATGTGTCACAAGGAGTTGGTGTAGTTGGTCACCAACTCAAAATATGGTAAGATTCTCAAGCAACCAAGTAAAGAAGGCAATAATGTCATTTGTTAATTGATTTAAATGGAAAAATTAAATCTTGACAATCCATTAGGGTTTGACCCTTAGGTTTAGCACATAGCACAAAGGAGATTTGGCAACTAGGGTTTATGAAAGTAAACTAAAATTTTAGTTTATAAAATTTATAAATTAGGGTTTTAAAAATAATTAGGGTTTCTTAACTAAATAAAAGGTTTTAATTTACTTATCACCTTGCTAATTAGGATTTAAAAAAAATATACTAATTAACATTACATTGCCCAAACTAGCGCTTAGGGTTTACAATTATAAATTAGGGTTACTAATTTAGAAATTAGGGTTTATAATATAGAAAAATAATAAGGATTTTAAATCATTACAATTCTCCCTAATTAGGGTTAATACATATAACACCGATCATAAATCATATTATCGTGATTACATAACGGCTTTAACAAATTCTCAAAGTCGTGAATGACTTTCACATTAAGGTTTCAAATCAATTAGGGTTTCAAGAAATTAATTTAGGGTTCTAGATTTTAGGGTTTTAATTTAGATTCACCTTAATTAGTAGTTAAAGTCTATCATACTTGATATTAATCATAGTAACACTATTTCTGACTGATCCAACTTCCGGTTTAGGTTTCCGGATTAGGGTTTTCATTCATAGTTAGGGTTTTCTAATATCTAGAAAATATAAATATAAACTAGGGTTTTAATATTTATAATTAGGGTTTTAATATTTATAATTAGGGTTTCCTAATTAGCATATCATGAAGTAGCACATAACATATATCACATAACACAGTTATATAATAGCCTTAAACTCACAATTGAGTTTCAAAATTAGGGTTTTCCCACAGTAAAACTAGGGTTTTCAAATACTGCACCACAAAATCATTACTAGCTCACATACATACAGTACATATCTATAGCACTGAAAAATCAAAATATAAATAATATTATATTTTTATCACCATTCCTTATTCCAGAACCAGAAATAGAGTTTGTAAAATATTATTAAGGTTTGATCGTAATATAATAAAACTGTTTCACACATTAACATTGCACATATAACCATACATATCTATAACACTGACAAATAATAATATTATATTATTATTCTCATTCCTCAATCAAAACCCATAATTAGGGTTTGGATTCCATATCTGATTTATCTGTCATAAATAACCTCATTAAGTTAAAATAATTATCTTAATATCCTGAACAAAATACATATAATGAAATAATCATTATAATTATTCTAAAATCATTTCATATATTATTTAAATAATATAAAATTTTATTTTTCTAGAAAATAATTAATAAAAGCATTTCCAATAAGGAATTAATTAGTATAAAAATTATAATTGATAATAATCAATAATTCTAAAAATAAATTTATCTGCAATACTTAATGTAATAAATAAATTTTATTTATCACATATATATTTATAATTACACATTACCTTGACACATATCATTCATATTTATTTTAATAAAAAAAAAAAATTATACGCAAAATTTATGATTTATTTATATAGAAAATATCGGGTTGTCACACTTAGGGGATCAATCCTTTGTACATGTAATTGCACAAACATTTCAGCACAAAGTATAAAACTAGGTGCTACCCTTAAATAATAGGGTTGTTCATCTCAGCTTCTCAACATCTGAATCAGCACCAAAACAATTTAGTTTGACATAACTTCTCAAGAAACTCTTGAATTTCATGAACATCTTTCAATATTTATCTAGCTGAATCAAATAACATAGACCTCTACAACAATTCGGACATCAACCAAAATATACATATACTTACATACATATGTATTCTCGCATCTTAAAGAAATCTCAAAAATCTTTTTATGATGTCATGACACCGCACTATATTTACAGTCCGTTAAGGATTCCGTCATTTGGTGATTTTATCATACTACATCATACCATAGTGGGCTGACGATCCTTAGATCACATCCAACACTAGGTAATACTGGATTGATGACTCCATCATTTTTTATCATCTTTGCACCAGGTTACATGATGCATTAATGATATAAAATACATTTTGATATATTGCAAATTATTTTTGTCTAGCCGAAGTAATTAGCATAGACATACGAATAACAGTATTATTGTTAAAACTCATTGGTTCCATCATTTGATCTAATGTTTTTCAAGAAAATAAAAGTATAAACATCAGCACGAAGTCAATAAATTTCAAAAGTCTAGCATAACTAGTAGATTTAGAATACTTATGCTTCCACCATCAACTCCACTTTCTATAATGATCCATTGCTTAATAGGTCTATCTATTCCTATCATCCTCAATACACTATTCATGCTTATCTATACCTAGTTCGTTAAACTTACCACATGTTATGAGTTCAGGAACTTGCCATAATCATATGAGTTTAAGATCTTATCCAAGTCAGACCATAGGCGTACAATCGCTGAGGGGTTCAAAAAATACCATATAATTATGAGTCACGAACCTACCATAAGTATGAGTTTTAAGAACTCGCACATAACCTTAAAATATTCTCTAACTATACTCTACCTATCTGTTATACACATGAGAAAAGAATCACCTTCTCAACAGGCATATAGCAAATAGCGCGACACAAACATTCCAATGATTATCAATGTGATAAACTGAGTGCAAGCACAAAACCCTCGCCCATACAAAGGTTTGTACAACTCAGCCATCACATGAGTCCTCAATTGAAATCCCTCCTAACTCTATCTTGCTCATAACTTACTCTTTGCTCGATATGAATTCCTCGTATTACATTATCTATAACTCCTCATGAGTTTATCTCATACTATCATCATACATTATCTTCATTGCATTAAGCTATAATCATTTAAACAATACATACCATCTTTCCTTTATAACTTAAATTGATCACGTCGTGATTTTATTCAATAATCATCTCTCTTAAAATTCTTTTGTTAACTCATGATCGTTTTGTTTTACGATCCTCATTCTTTCATCATTTACGATATTATTCGTTCTCTTGGCTTTTGCAGTTAGGAAACTCCCATTTCTTATCTTTATATCTCTTAGATCCTTCTTTGAATATTCTTGTTTATAAAAAAAAATTCTTCCTTTATGAATTTCTAACTTCAGTTATATCGCTCAAAATTTCATTCGAGTTTTACACTTTCATCATACGTATCCATTTCTACACTTGGTACACATCGAGTCTCTAACCGTTTCAATATTGTAAGCTGAGTGGTTTCCCACAAACAACCAACAAACTAGGTTCCAAGTTACTAGTTCGTATATACCTCCGCTCTATGAAGGAATCGTTTAGCCGAGATACCATACATCAACTACTAAAGAGTACAATTGTACCATACTCTCTATTCTTAACTTCTTTATCATTCTCTTTTTATAGACATTGTCTATTTATTATCACCTTACATCCTTATTATTGGAGTTGGGTAACCCCACATTCATAATCCTTATAACTCTGCGAGATTCTTCTTTGAATCCTTTCATGCAAGTTTTAATCCCTTATTGTTCAAACTCTATTTGAGCTTATTCGTTCATTATCTTCACCTCTCTTCTTTAAGGTTACAGCCTATGATACTCCTACCTAAGGTTTATAACCTACGACTCTGATACCAACTGTAACGACCCCAAAATCCATACAATTTAAATCTCAACTTAGGTCGTTAACCATACATTAAATCTCTAATTTTACATCATTATTCAATATTAAAAACACTAAAATTGCGGAATATTTAAAACGTTTATACATTTTCTTCTTTCTTGCCCTGAATCGCAACCTTTACATTACATCTCTCTGATTCAATCTTATATCATGAATCGTTACAACAAAATGACTATACAAAGTCTTGCATCATAACTAAATATCCATATACATTGGATAGCTCAACTTACAATTCAACAACATGTTATGTTCAAAATATGAAATACATTTCTCATAAAACATAAGTAATTTTTGTGAATATAGATCTCTATAACTCATTTAGCACATATCTTTACCTTAAATACTTAACCTGCAAAAGTGGTTATTTACAAGAGTGAGCTCGACAGCCCAGCAAAGTCTAACAGTTTTCATGCATCATATAGCACATAATAACATGCTCGATATACATCTCATTAAAGTAACATGGCATACATGCTTTTAATTCACATAGCAAATATAAAGATTGTGTTCCTTACTCAATCATCATTACTTAGCCAAAACAATGTAGTCATATATTGACTTTAATATTTCATGATTTCAACATGCATAACATATCATGCAATTTAAAACAGTTTGTCAAGTCCACGTAGAAAATAGGAACCGAAAGACTTGCCTTGATCATTGTTTACCAATAATAGATTAACAGCTTACAGTTATCTGCACTTCACGTGCCCTACACAATTATATAATCATACACATCAACTATTAGTCACATAACAACACATAGTAATTGTAATGTAAACTCTACTCCACATCTCATAATCTTTCCTATTAATTAGCACACAATGTTCAATTAGATTGCGTTAACTTTCAACTTATCTTTACAAATACATGTAACATCATAACCAATTCTAAAACATGGTTTACATTAAATTTTTGTAAAAGCCTTATACACAGTGAATTTCAAGCACATACTTTAAGCATTATACTGTAAAACATATATACGTGTAAAGATTATGAACCATACCTTTTAATTGATCAGACAACACTTGTTAATCACATAGCTTCGACGAACTCAGAACTAGTTTTGGGAATCACAGCCCTTTTCTCTCAAACTCTCTCTGAACTTTTCTCAGACAAACTTCTATTTTCCTTTGGCTTAAGCCAAAAACAAAATACGTAAACTAAAAACCAACGCACTTTTCAAATGTTTAAAACCCAAACGTAACAGCCATATACTAATGACCCTATTAAACTATCAGTTACCAAATATATTATATATTATTTATATTTTGTTTAATTTAATTTATATTATTAATAAACCAAATTTAAAAATCCAAAAGCCATAGGGCTTTGTTTGGCAAAATACTTTAAAATTAAAGACTTAATATATTTAAGCCTTGTTTGGTAAAACTAAATTAAAAATCATTTTAATTTAGTTTAATAACCACTTATAATATAGCTATTTGTCGCACTTCTAATTAATTAAGTTTTCATACTTAATTTAATTAATTCTAATAACAATTTATTGCATAATATAATAATTCATTTAATCATTCTAAACTCTCTAACTTAATTATTAAATTAAATTAGATTACTATTTCAAAATAATTACTTTCCTTAACTCATTAAATATTTATTAAACAAATAATTAACCAAATCAAATCGAATCAATTAAACAAATATTTATTCAACGATAAACACATCCATTAAATATTTATATAATTCAATAAATATTTAAATATCATAATTAAAAATCTTGATTGTTACATCATTCCCTCCTTATAAGGATTTTGTCCTCAGAATCACAACTCAAACTACTCATTCGTTACATCACATCTATCTGGGAAGACAACATCAACCATGGGGATCAGTGGTCTGTTGAGAAACAACAACACTGAGATATATTGTGAATCAATGTACAAGCTACATAGTCTCAAAACTTTGTGGCTGATGAACTAAATGAAGATACATAGTCAGTAAGAACGTCTCAAAACGTACTACTGATAACCTATCAGCCACCCAACTTAAAATCGTGGAGTGCCTACGATCAAACATCTGATCGCAGTGTAGAAGCAGGATGACACCATGATTACAGCAAATGCAATTGTCCAAAGTTGGTAGAGGAGCTCCCCACCAGAAAAGGTCAAATGAGATATAATTGTAAATCACGTCTAAAGTATTTCATCTGGAAAGTGCCTCAGGGAAAAACCTGACCCTTAGCTCACTCTAAAAGGTTGGCCCTTCCTGAGCTACCTTGACCCATAAGGAATGCTAATTAAGTTCATCTCAAGGACCAAGTCAGTCAACGATCGTAGAATTGTAGTTAAAGAGAACTCCACGATCGCAGTTCAATCTCAGCGATCGTAGAAGCAGACTCGACGATCGCAGTCCTGCCCAAGGATACTATAGCTCACAAGGAGCTTGGAAGAACTGGACAATTGCTTAAACTACTCAGATTATGAGGAGATAAGTTTGAATAGAGTTTGGAAAGACATTGTACAAACACACATCAGAACTTAAGTGCTCAAACTGGCTTGGAGTATATCAGTGATTAAGATATACAGTTTTGAAAATGAGGATGAATGTCAAAGCTATCCACTGCAACTTCTCTCAAAAGTTGATCGTTGAGTCAACAAAGGAAAATGTAGAGTCCATAGCTGCCTTATCATGCTACTCTACGAACCAAAGAGGTCAACGGTCAATCCACGTCAATCAAACGTCTACTCTCCTAAAGGAAATATCTAACTAAAAAGTTAGTGGAGTTATCGCTCATTACCGAACTTCGTGCAACCAATGGTTGGTTGACACCTCACTGATTATGTAGAGTTGGAAGGAACTATCATTAAGAAAAATTCAAAATCTGCAAATAGTTATCAGAAACCATTGAACCTTTCTCCCTCTAATTTTTCAAACCCTAGAATCCTCTCAAAAGCCAAAAATCAATTAACCCTCCAGAGTCTTGCCCAAATCACAATCACTCATCTCTCAACAATCCCTTTGAATCAAGCACCCGTATTCCTTGAACTATTCAAATGGAAGATTGGCGAGTTATCACTGGCATTCAGCTCGGAACCAAGTCGTTTGAGAAATTCGAAAAGAAGTTCAGAGACATACTCGAACTTGTACAGAAAGCTGGATTCTCAGAATGTCTTGAGGCAAGCACTCGAGTATATGTTGACCTGGTTAAAGAGTTCTACTCAAATGCTTCCATAAACTCCGGAACCCTTTCTACCAAGGTCAAAGATCAGTCTCTAAAACTGAAATCTTCTGACCTCAATCAATGCCTAGGTTTTCCTAACCAAGGACTGAAAAGCCTTGATGATGTCGATACGGAACAAGCAAAGGAGATCATGGGGTACCAAAGGAACCATAGTCTGAAAGACATGAAGAAGAAGGAGTTTCTAGAAGAGTTCGAGTTCTTTGCAGAGATAGTGGGCAAATGTATTTTATGCAAGGATACTGCACATGATACTGTGCTTGATCAGCAGTTGAAGATAATGTCAGCAATAGTTCTGAAGAAATAAATTAATTTTGGGGTTTTCCTGTTTGATCAAATATCCAAGTGGGTAGAAAAGGCTGAGCTAAAGAAGTCTACAGAAAAACCTCTGACAATGGTGTTTCATTGAAGACTGCTGAGCACTGTAATGAAGTAGAAGCTAGGAGGAAAGATCAAGGATGATGAACGACAGCCTCTGAATGTTCACAAAGTGATGTCTCCACAACTATTTGTGAATTGGAAGAAAAACCCCAAGGAGAATAGAAGGCTGACATCTGGGAGCAGCAGCAGGGCCTCTGCAAAGAAGAGGAAGGCAGAAGAGGCGGAAAGCTCTGAATCTGATGATTCTGTACCAACAGCAACCACACCTGCCAAGAAGAAATCCAGAGGTGTTAAGAAAACCAAGGCCTCACCAAGGATTCTCTCCATCAAAGATAAGGTTGAAGAAGAAAGAGCCTTAACTGCTGAAACCACAAAGAGGAGAAGTAACAGATTACTTCATGGGCCATCCAGCAAGAAAGCCAAGGTGATAATCAAACCAACCTCAGTTTCCCAGGACAGTACATTTGATGTAGAGAATAATGTAAAATTAGAAGAAGAAAAGGCAACTGACAATCTCAAGGCTGAATCCCTACACACCAAATCCAACAGTGAAGGTGAAGATGGATTAATGAATTAAAGTGCAGCATCTGCTAATAAAGAGGAATGCTCAAGCCCTGTGGCTAATCCTCAAAGCAGTCACTCTGCTGATGAAGAAAAGATTCAATATAACCCAACTCAATCTCCAAATGCTACTGCCCCAACAAGCCCAGATAATGGGTCAGACAATGATGTTTCAAGAGAAGAAGAACATGCCCCTTTCAATCATGAAAGCCACCATGATGGCTTAAAAGGTGATAAGTCCAAAGAAGAAGGGTCTGCCCCTGCCCTTGCTGAACCCCAAGGAAGCTCATCTGATGAACCAAAAGCTTCTGAGTCTAAAGAGGAAGAAGAGTCTGACTCTCCCAAAATTGAACCTCCAAGAAGAAGGAAGAGCTACAGACTGCAAGCCAAATTTACCTCCAAAAGAAGAAGCGATCACTCCAATGCTATCATTGAACTAAGTGATGATGAGTCTGTATCAAAGGATGAAAGTGCTGAAGATGGAACCAGTGGTGAAGAAGATGAATCAGAAGAAGATTTTCTGAAGAAGGTTCTGGAAATGAAATGCAGCAAGAAGGATTCACTGTTGGAAATGATCAAGACGGTTCAGGCTCTAAAAGAGAAGAAAGGGAGAATGAGTCCAATTCTGAAAATCATGAATCAGAGGAACCAGAACTCTATCATGTCCTTTCTCCAGCAAAATTCACAAGGAGAATAGTGGTAGAAGTCTCGAATGAACCACCAGAAGCTCTACCAAAAAGATGGGTGAACTATGGAAATGAACAGCTCAAGGTGGTAAGAATGACTACCTTTGATATAGCTAAAAAATGGAATAACATGGAGCTAGACTGCACGACCATTCTCTATAATCCCGATGACTTGCTAATGAGATGGTTCTTCCAATGGATGCCATGGCTAAGGGCCCATACTGAAAAGGATGGAAGCTACTTTAGCTGGTGTTACTCTCACTTTCCAAGCATGGAGCTGGTGGCACAAAACTTCCCAAGGGTAAAGAGTTTTGCTATCGTCATTCTAAAAATCACTATATCCCTTACGATCGTAGACTGGAATCTGAAGGAAGAAAGATCTTAACCAAGAAGATGATTGTAGAGTATCAGAAACCTCCATCTGCTCAAGCACTATTGACAGACATTCGTTTATCCTCAACCAGCGATTGGAACTCAACAATTCTTCAGATTCTCAACACCTTTGAAAATCTGTCCAAGCATGCAGATCGTAGAGTTCAATCTAATGCTCGATAGGAGATTGTTCAACCAGATGATCAAGTATCAGTGGAGAAGGAGCTGATAAAAACTCTGATGAACTGAGTGAGAAAATATCTCTATTCACTTAAGAGTCACAGAAGCTGACAGCAGCAGGAGATAATTAATTTCAGAACAAACTTCAAGCTACTATGGCTAATGTATCTCTCAAACTCAAAGAAAGAGATAACATCTATCTGAAGGTCATGAATGATCATAAGGCAGAAACTCTACGAGCACAGAAGGCTAATGAAGAGCAAATCCAAGTCCTCTCTGACAAGATTGACGACATGAAGCAGTCTTTCTTAGTGCAACTTGAGCTAGGCCAACAGGAACTCAAGTTTGAAGTTGCTAACTCCTCCTACCTGATGGAGCAGCTCATGACCAACATGGAGCAGCTCTCCCAGATGATTAATGACAAAAAGGGGGAGAAAAAGAGGCAGAGCAAGAGGCATTCGAAGAAGAGCATAAGGAAATGAGAGAAAAAGTCAAAGAAGAAGATAGCAGAAAAAGAGGCAGAGTCATCTTCTGAGGGGGAGCCAAAGAATGATGAACCTATGTATGCTAAAGCTGAGGGGGAGCCAGAATGAGAAGAGAAACATACATCTGAGGGGGTACAAAGCAAAGCAAGAAAGTCCATATCTCAAGGGGAGCAGGAGCAAGAAGGCCAAACAGATGATTAGCTTATTAGCAGAATTCTGGAAACATACATGGAGCCAAAAGAGGTACATCTCTAACTAGTTAGGTATGTTCTAGATCCAGGATATAAAATGTCAGTGTATTAAATTTCATATCACTATAAATGACATTCATGATTATCTGTTTTAGAAATATAGCTGCTCACTTTATATAAGATTCATTCATAATGTGACAACCCGAGAATTTTGAATACTTTTAAAATTTTAATTAATTAATTTAAGGTTCGATATTAGAACCTAGACAGAAAATAAGTGTATGCGTTTGATATTTTTAAGATGGAATTTTGAGGATTTCAAAATTCTGTGAAGGATTTAGGTGAATTATTCAGGATTAAGGGAATATGTTAATATGTTCTGTGTATATGTGTACAGTATGTAGTTAAGGGTAAAGGGTTGACCAGATAAACGATATCTGTAACAAACTCTAATTATATATTAAGAACATCAACGTTCGGTTAAAAAAACCCTAGCGATTAATAAGAAACCCTAGAAACCGGTTCTAGAAACCCTAATTCCAATTCTGGGAATCCAAAACCCTAATTCAATGTATGAAACCCTAATCTAGGAACTTAAATGATTATTATAATGCTTAAGTGCTATTAATTATTATATTAATTGGGGTAAAGCTTAATTATTTAGCAAACCCTAATTTTAGATTTATTAAACCCTAATTTCGAGATTAAGAACCATAATTTATAATTAGGAAAAACCTAAGTGTTAATTAAATAATTTTAATGTTAATTAGGAAATATTAATCCTAATTTTCAAGTTATGAGTAAATAGAAAACCCTAATCTAATTATGAAATCTAATTTCTAAATTAGAAAATTATTTTCTATTAGAAACCCTAATTTTTGGGTTGAAAACCCTAATAACCAATTTTGACCCTAATTGCTCAATTAGCAATTTTAATTAGAAATTATTAATCCTAATTAGCAATATTTAAATTATGATTAATAAATTTTAATATAATTAGTAAATCCTAATTATAATTTAAAAATATTAATTTTCTATTATTAAAACCTAAATTAGAAATTTTAGAAAATTAATTTGCAAACCCTAAGGGTTTCAAACCCTAAACCCTAATGTTTTTCAAACCCTAAACCCAAACTCAAACCCTAAACCCTAAGGGTTTGGCCATTTACTAGAATGCCATTAAAATTAAAATGAAAAAGACTAAAATGCCCTTTAGTGCATGATTGAGGGTAACTTGTAATCTTGCCAATATATGGAGTGGTTGAGCAACTACATCAACCCCATGTGGCCTAAATATCACAGCAATCAGCTGAAATTAGCAGCTTCTAGCATTGCATCAAGTCATTAGTAGATTAAAGAAAGAGAAATGGCCTCTTTATTTTTCATTTTGTCCAAGTCCCTTCTCTCTCTATATTTCCGGATCTTAGAGTGAGAGAGTGTGAGAAAACAAGCCAAGATCATGTAATAAAACACTAAGAACAGATCATGAGGATCAGAAATCAGAATCAAAGCCTCAAAGGTATAAGAATCCTAATTTTTATAAATCTTGTGTTTTAATGTTAGTTGTTGGTTATATATGTGAGGGTGTCATTTAGAGATCTGGGTTGTTGGATCATGGATCCATAACATCTAGATGCTCGAATCTAAAGATTTATCAAATCTGGAAAAATGGAAAAATAAGGCCTGACAGCCTAATGTCAGAGCCTCTAGATCTTTATGTGTTTGATGTTTTATGTATTTTGTGTTTTGAATCTGTTCTATGACATGAGTACTGTGATCCAAAACTGGAAGAAAAGTCATATCATGTCTAGATCATAAGATATATGCGGTCAAAAGGCGTTGACCAAGCTTGGAGTTGGCTTTCTGGGCAGCCCAAAAAGTTTCAGGTAGTTCTGACAGGTTGTTCTTGGCCTTTGATCTGGAAACTGTTAAGGTTAATAGCCATGTTTATGCATATAGCTTGTATTCGGACATCATTACTATACTATCATACCTCTAGAACACTTATAGCTTACCTGGAATCATAGATAATCTTGGCCAAACTAGGTTGACCGAAATGGCTCATGAAGGTTTTCTAGAAAACCCAGATCTTCATCAGCCGAAAGTTCTGACATAGTTTGACTATCATGGATGTAAAACCCCGAATTTTATGAAATAAAATTATTCAATTTTTCTATTTTGTTAAATAGTTAAATTGATAAAAGTTTAAAGTTAAAGGTAATATGTGAAATTATTTTTTGCAAAGTAAGCAAGTTGATATAAAATATTCGTTTTGTTGGGGAATATTCGATTAGTCGGGGAATATTCTTTTTGTCGGGGAAAATTCGTACGACGATACAATCATTGGTGGATCCCACAACAGAATTATTGTCGGATTGAGAAAATGACAAAAATACTTTATGAAAATAACGGCGAAAGTTTTACCGTTAACTGTTGAAACACCCGGTGTTAAAAGTACAGTAATACGCGTGGTTTCATAGTAGTACACGGTATTGATTATTGATGCTTTTGTGAAAAGTCACTCAGTATTGTTCAATCGGGTATTCGGGACACTTTTCGTGTTGGAGTACTATTCACGAGTTACTATTCACGAGTTACTATTCATGAGTTACTATTCACAAGTTACTATTCATGAATTACTATTCACGAGTTATTATTCATAAGTTACTATTCATGAGTTACTATTCACGGAGTACTATTCACCCGTAAAATATATTTCTTTTCGGTCCAAATTATTTTTGGGTACAATATTATTCAATGAGGAGATGTGCTAATTTTTCAGACCGTTGGTTGAAGATTTAATAGTAAATCAATATGGATCGCTGGTTTAAAGTTTTAATAGTAAATTAGTATGGAACGTTGCTTTAAGTTTTAATAGTAAACCAATATGGACCGTCCGTTTAAAAGTAAATCAATCTGGACCGTTAATGAAATAGTTATTATGCAGTCCATTTTCCTATAAATAGAATCTCATTCCTTCATTATTTCTTACGAATTCACTGAAACTCTAGAGAGAGAAAGAAGAAAAGTATTTTGTTACTTCACTTTTCCAATATCCAGTTTCTTCTAAGGTAAGGAATATTATTTGTTGTACCTGTAAGGGGTATTATTTCTTTTGTATTTATAAAGAGAACTTTTGTTATTCCATTATTTATTATTCTGTTGGAATAACCTGCATACGCGGGCTACCCAATACTTGGTGAAATTCTTCTGTTATTTCATTCTTTATTATTCTGTTGGAATATCCTGTCTGTGCGTTTTACGCCGGATCTAGTTCCATTCTTTATTATTCTGTTGGAATATCCTGTATGTGCGTTTTACACCGGACCTGGTTCCGTTATTTATTATTCTATAAGAATAACCTGTATGTTCTGTCTATCGCATGCTTGGTGATTTCTTTTGTTATTCCATTCTTTATTATACTCAGTTGGTTAAAACTTTGACTTCTATAATCCATGAAATTAGTGAAATATCCTTGATATTTGCGCTTCATCCAGTATCTTTTCATGGAAATATTCTTCTGAGCATTCTTAAATTTTACTCCACAAAGTAGTATCATGTTGACAATTTGGGCATTATTGAGTTCAGAATAAATTAACTTATAAATCTTTACAACTTATTCTTGAACTTGTTTTATTAAATTATTATGTCATTGTCATGATGATTTATGTTGGTTATTATGTGAAAACATGAAAGTTTCTTAGAAATCACAAAGGGTTGAAAATCATATTTTGGTAAAAATGGAGTATGAAATTCAACTAACCATATCTCCTATTATATTTCAAATTTTTGAGTGTGGTTAAGTTCTAGAGTTAGATCTATGAGTTTTCTAACTTATCCAAGTGGAATCACTAGAAAAGGTGTTGTAGATTTTCGTGTGGACTGATTTTAGTAAAGGAGTCAAAAACAGAAAATTGCCAAAAAGCTACTGCTAGAAAATTTAAAAGGGCATTTTCGGCCACTTAAATTGTGAGAAAAATTCTGGCCTTTTGGAACATGAACATATATGGTATAAAGTACCTACTGTCCAAAAATGATCTCATTCCGAATTAAAATGAGCAAATTATGACTATTTCAATATTTAGGTTTTTTTGACGAAAAACGCTATAACTGGAGTTTTATAACTCCGATGACCATGAAATTTAAACTGGAAGATCACGTTAACATGTGTAAGATCCTGCCAAGATCTGAGAATTTCTGGAGTTAACCTTAAGGTAACTAATTTCTTAAGGAATTAATTAGAAATTGGTTTTTGAAAAATAGTAAATGAATTTTAAAAATTCCAAGAAAAATATATGTTCAATATGGGACTATATTTTGCTTAATCCCTGAAAAGAATAATTTTTGGGACTGATTTGGTATTTTTTATGAAAATGATGTAGTTACAAACATATGAATTAAATATGTTATGTGAAGTTGAAAAATTGGTAAATAAGATTTTATGGCTTGAAAATCCTATATAAGGTATATGCAGATTTTTGATGAGTAATTTGATTATTGGTTATGAAATCTTATGAGTATGGCATTTTGAATGATTAAATTCATTATTTGGAAAAGTGTAAACAATTAAATTAAATTATTTATAAGTTTAAGGAGTGATTAGAATAATGTTATAATATTAACAATATTAGATTATGATTTTATTAAGTGATTGATAATGTTTGGATAAATTTAAAGACTTTAATATTTATCCTTGATTTAGTTTGACTAATGCTTATAATATTGTCATCATCCCCATGCTTATATTATGTTGAAAGTCATATGTGGCCTGTAGTTCATAGATGGACTTGGTATGATTATGATCAGGGATTATTTGGTATAATCATAACCGTAATGTTACAAATGATGAGGAAAAAGTCCTCATTGACCCGTAGTGCATTGATGGACAGTTTTTGGTATGAGTATAGCTATGGATTCTCTTTGGCCGTAGTGCAAAGATGATTTGTTTTATGGCATGATCATGACCGTTGATGAAAACACGATTATCTTTGGTCGTAGTGCATGGATAATTCGTGGTCGTGATACTAAAGAATATCATTAGCATGTAGTGCATGGATGATTCGATGATGTGGATTAATTATTGAGCTGAGTCTCAGCAATGAAATATTAATTCATGGATGTGATAATAATGAATATCTTTGGCCGTACTGCAAAGATGATTTAATGATTACGAGCAGGAATTGTAATTTGGTATAACCATGATTTTTGATGTTTTAGGTGATGAAAATTATCTTCGTCCTAGGTGTGAATAGATATTTAGAATCACAATTGTGATTATAAGTTATTCACATGATCGTGGACGGGAATTATTGATTGATGTTACATGGATAAAACATTATTGGTGGACTTTTAACATAGAGAAGATAATAGACCTTATGGTCTATTTGACTCTTCTAATGGATTGCTCGTTCCGCTGCAACTATGGTTGAAAAGTTTTATTATCTGTCATATGTTCTAAATCTCTGATTTATTATTGATTAAAGCTATTCATAATTTAATTATCTTTAGTCATGATATTCTTTACTAGGCTAGTTGTGCTCACCCTTTCTTCTTCACAATTCCTTTCAGGTAATAAGAGTGTTGCCGGGTCGAGTGGGAATAACAGGGGAATAGAACGGTGGTCCCTAGCTGTGGAGGTTCTCCCTAAACAGTATAGAAAAGTGTGTTGTATTTTATACATCATTTAGTAGTTATATTTGGTGAATTAAATAGGGTGAGGCGAACCCAACTTTGGAAGGGTGTTTTGCCAGCTACTATCATACAAGATGTCCATTGACATACAACCTCGTGTTCTCATAAGACATGGTTGTGCACATCCACTTGCTGAATATATCTACGAGCACTACCTGTATGATTTTGGAGTTTATTTGAAACATAATTTTCACTTGGAGACAACGGAGATATTTATATGTCAAGAGAAGACTCACTATTAGAAAAAAGATGATAGTAATCTTCTTATTTTTCTTTGGGAACTTTTGGGTCAACCAAGAATAATTATGTGGACATATGATATCTATCATAACCTAGACGAATGGCCTCCCATGTACGAAGGTTTCCTTGAGCACTTTCCAATTATTTTAAATTCTAAAACAGTTTTTAACTATACTTTTATGTAAAGTATTATTGTAAGGTTATAGTAGAGGTACCATGAGAGTTACATACATTTGTATTAAAACTCATAGTTAACTGTGGTCGTATTCTATACGACAGCTCATTAGTTGTATAAACGAAGTTGTATTTGAATTTTGTACCATGTATCTGGCGACTCAAAATGGGTTATGTATACCTAATTTTGGGGGCGTCACAATGGATCTAGCATGTGTTATAATGTTAGACTGAAATGATAGCATGTTATTGTACCCTGACACTTCTACTACAGTTTTGAATTCATAGATCACATAAAACAATCCTAGAATAAAAGATAAAAGGATGCAAAGTAGGGACCCTCACACTGCTTGAGTTTCTGGAAAACCCAGACACTCAAGAACACGTCTGACAGGTATTTCTAGAGCATAGATCTTGCTGTGATGATGTCGTTTGGGCATGAAATCAGTTTGTAGTCGTAGTATTGCATGTATTCTATAACATTAAAACAATATACAACCCTGATAACGTCCAGAACATGAAAATCTTTGTGGTCAAAGTAGCAACCTTGGTGTCTGACATGAAGGCTCAAGAACACCTATAGCGACGGGTCTGTCGCTATAGGGCCCATTAGCGACAGTTTTGAATTTATTTAATTATTGATTTTCCAGAAATTATTAATAAATAGAAAAAAATGGTTTTTAATTATTAAAAATACTTAATAAATTCCCAAAAATTATTTTAAAGTCTGAAAAATAGTTTTTAATTATTTTAAGTATATTTCATAAATATTTAATATTTTTCAAATATAAATGGTATTTAATTTATTTAATTATAATATTAAATAAATTATTTAAAAATGATTTAAATACATAAAAAATAATGAAAAATAATATTATGTTATAATAAAATATTTTAAAGATATTTTCAGTGACTTTTAATATTTTGTGATGAATTTCATTAATTAATCAATATTAATGATAATTAGTTTATTTAATAAATATATTAAATAAATTATGGAAAAATAGAATAAATGATTTAAAATCATATACAAATGATTTAAGTGTTATAAAAATATTTTAAATTATAAAATATAACTTTTGTTATTTTGTCATGAAAATATTAATATTTTAATATTAATAGCAATTATCGGATAATGAATTTAAGTGCTTAAAAAGCATATAAAAGTGATTTTAAAGTATTAAAAATATTATGTCATATTATAATTATATTATAATATTATATGATGATTTTTATTAAAATTTGATATTAAATAAATATTAATGATAAAAGAATTATGTGGTATTTAATTTATTTAAATACGTTATTAATGATTGAAAATTCATGATAAATAGTAATAATTATTTAAAAAGTATTACGAGCTTATGAAAAATATTTTGACTGTTATTAAAATTATCTGAGATAATTGTTAAGTGTTAGGCAGAGTTTAATTGGACTTAAACTCGTGAATTGTCCGACTAGACCGTCGGGATGTTAGAATTATGTCGTGTTCAACTCAGACTACAATAGTTTGACTTGATACCGAGTCTTATATATGTGTTTTATACTGATAGAGTTATGTGTTATGAGTTAAGTGTTTAGGTTATTCTATGTTTATATATATAGTAGTACTATATTATGATGATATTATTCTAATATTAGAGATCTATATTACTAATATTAGGTCTTCGGATAAAGCGTTATAAATTGTGTTGCGATAATCAATGGTTCAGGCAAGTTTGTTTTTACTTAACTCTACTAAGAGTTGTTTCATTCGGATAAACTTATGGTTAATCATTGTTAGTTGCCATGAATTGTACTATGTACATATTGCATGTATAAGTCAGGTATAAAAGTCTGATCACCTTCATTACCAGTTGGTTCAGATATATTTGTTCATGTATAATATTTGTTCAGTCAAAAGTATGTTCCTGCTAGTTCATAATTATATTTTTGAATTATAGCCAGCTTATTATTCAGACTATTTCAATCATGATATATCGTTATATTATTGAACTTAAATTTGCTGGGCAATCCTTATGCTCACCCTTGCTATATTATGATAAACATTGCAGATTAAGACGAACGCGTCAGATACATGAATGGTTAAAGACAGTTCCAGCTTTAGTTTAATTAGTGTATTATATTAATGTGATTGTAAGTTAAATAAGTTATAATTTGTGTATTAGTGAAGGTTACTCGACCTTGGGGATTATGTGTAAGTTTAATGTATAAACAATTTATGTTTATATCTTCCACAAATAGTTGTATAGTGTATAGAATGATTGAACCGGATTCGCAGTGATTCGGGACCTCGGATTCGGGGCCCTCACACATAACATGCATATGCACTTATTATTTTTGTCATATTCAAATAGGGGGAGATTGTCAGGAATAAGCATGTGAATATTATTCCTATTTATATATGATTTGATTATGATATATATGAATGAATATGCAAGTATGCTTGCATTAAGAAAAGTTGTAAAGTCCTTTGATAGATAATAGAAACATGTGTACAAGGACTTAGAATGAATTGATTAAGTATGTTAAGTTGATCCTACATAAGCAAAACATCTTTGTAAAGTCCTTAAAAAGAAATGATGTACAAGGACTATAAACGTAGAAAGATCAAGCATGTTAGGTTGATCTTATGATGTAATAGATAGGCTTGTTTGATCATCGAGCACTGCACCAGAAATCGTAGTCTGCCAGGAGAGTCAAGGAAAACTCGAGAGCTATCGAGGCAGAATCGTAGTCTACAAGATAGTAGATCTCGGAGTTCATAGATTGTCAGGAGAGATGAGGAAGGATCGTAGTGCGTCGAGGAGAACTTCCTCAGGGTCGTAATCTGCTGAGGAAGTCATGTTCAGAATCGTAGAGACAGCCTGCCTACAAGTCAACGATCTCTTGTGCTCCATTTCTTATCTCAACATTTTCAGATGCCATTTTACTGTCACAAAACAAGGGTTAATTTACATGTCACATATTATCCCTATACTATAACCGACCAATTAAATACCAATTAAACTTAGGTAGGTCATACTAGCGAAGAAATTCCCCGTCTCTCCCCTCCTAGTTCTTGTCTTACATCTCAGCCAGAGATCATATCCCTAAGTTTTTATACCAACTGTGACGCCCCCAAAATAGGTATACATCACCCATTTTGAGTCGCCAAATACATGGTACAAAATTCAAATACAACTTAATTATACAATTGACGTGTAAAGTACGACAAAATATAAGTTGGGAGTTTCAACACGAATATTGTCTTCTAAACAATATCCAAACTCAAATTCAATATTATTATATTTATTTTCACACTACTTCACAAACTAATGAGGACTACTAATGCAACCATCTGGACCGTCAATCCATTCCCCAACTAGTCCCAGCTATATTCTCATTTCCTGAAGAGAACAGTGAAAGAAAGGGTGAGCTCAACTAGCCCAGTAAGAAATAGTATGACTAAGATAATGCATAATAAATTATCCTTAGCCTTCAACAGTATAACAACTGATAGAATATAATAGACAACAAGTTTTAGATCAACAACTACAGCGGAATAAGCAATCCATTAGAAGAGTCAAGTAGAGCATGATATATACTATCTTCTATGATTTAAAAAGTTCATCATCAATTTTATCGCTGAGACTCGGCTTAATAAATAACCAACATCATCGAATCATCCCTGCACTACGGGCCAAGGATATTCTTTAGTATCACGAACACGAATTATCCATGCACTATGGGCCAAAGATAATTGTGTTTTCATCAACGGTCATGATCATGCCATAAAACAATTCATCTTTGCACCTTTGGCCGAAGAGAACCCGTGGACATGATGATACCAAAAACTGTCCATCAATGCACTACGGGCCAATGAGAACTTTTACCACATCATTTGTAACATTATGGTCATGATTATACTGAATAATCCCTGGTCATAATCATTCCAAGTCCATCTATGCACTTCGGCCAAAGATGACTTTCAACATAATATAAGCACGAGGATGATGACAATGACATAATAATTCAATAAAACAAGTTCAAGGATAAATTTTAAAGATTTATAATTTAATTTATCCAGAATTCAATAACGTTCAAATTGTCAACATGATACCGCTTCGTGGAGTAAAATTCAAGAATAATATTGTACCAAAAGAGATTTGGACCGAAAATAAATCAATTTTTATCATAAATAGTACCCCGGGTGAATAGTACTTGGGTGAATAGTATCCAATGAATAGTATTTCATGAATAGTAACTCGTGAATAGTACTTCGGCATGAAAAAGTTAAAACTTATCAAGAACGCTCAGAATAATATTTTTAAGAAAAGATATTGGATGAAGCGCAAATATCAAGGATATTCAACTAATTTAATGGAGTATATAAGCCAAAATTTTAACAAAACGAGTATAGAATTCGAAATCTGAAACGAAATAATATTACTTGCATACTATAGAGTATGGAAGAAAATTTTATTTCTTATGAATACTGAACAAAAATAACATTCCTTACAAATATTAAACGAAAATAATATTCTTTTCGAATATTGAACGAATATAATATTCCCTACGAATATTAAATAAAAATAATATTTCTTGCAAATATTGAACGAAATAATATTCATACGAATACAAAAAATAATATCTCGATAGAATATGAAATAAATAATACCCCTTACGAGTATTGAAAGAAAATAATTCTCTTCATGAATACGAAAGAAATAATACCCCTTACCTTAAAAAGAAGAGTATTCCGACTGGTAGAGCGGGGATATTCTTGAAGAAAACTTGAACTGTTTACTGCGCTCAAAGCTTCCTTAAACTCTAAAGAAATACGCTCAATATTATAGAAGAAGAATTCTCTGATTCTGTTGTGATTTTCAATTCTAACTAAGCATCCTATTTATAGGAGAATGGAAATGATACTATTTGAATTTAGAAATCACGGACTGCACAGTAGGAATTCGGTGAATTCTTCACGGGCGAAAACCGAAGAAACTTTTGATTTACTATGCAGCACTATGCAATAAAATATTCTAATAAAACGAAAACTTTAAATAAAATATAATATATTTTATTTATAATCAAATAAAACAAAACTTATAATATATATATATATATATATATATATATATATATAATTAAATAGCCCTTGCCTTATGGCAAAGGCATACACAAATCTACTATATATATATACACATGTTAAATATAATATATATATATATATATATATATATATATATATATATATATATATATATATATATATACATTCCCTTCATTACACGTTTCTCCCTCCCACCCCCCATTTTCATTTTCTTCCACATACACACACTGTAACGCCCCCAAAATAGGTCCATTCCATCCAACCCATTCTGAGTCGCCAAATACATGGTACAAAAAAATAACTACAACTTTATTACAACAATTGTCGTGCAAAATACAACAACACATATGCTGTGAGTTTGGATACAAATATATATCAACTGTGACTCATGTCCCAACCGTGGACACACCTCATAATGATACCTTACATAAAGGTATAGTCAAAAATTATTTTATAAATTAGAATCTTTGGGAAGTGCTCAAAGAAACCTTCGTACATGGGAGGCCATGCGTCTAGGTTATTATAGACATCATATGGCCACAGAATTATCTTTGGTTGACCCAATAGACCCCCAAAATAAAATAAGAAGATTACTATCATATTCTTCCCAATGGCGAGTCTTCTCTTGACATATCATTATCTCCACTGCCTCTAATTGAGAGTTATATTTCAAATAGACTCCAAGATCATATAGGTAGTGCTGGTAGATATACTCAGCAAGTGGATGAGCACAACCCTGTCTTATGATGACACGAGGTTGTATGTCATTAGACATCTTGTATGATACTGGCAAAACACCCTTCCAAGTTAAATTCACCTCACCCTCAACATTTATAGACCACCGTTCTATTCCCTTGTTATCCTCCGCACGACCCAACTACACTTTTATTACCTGAAAGGAATTGTGATGCAAAAGGGTGAGCACAACTAGCTCAGTAAAGAATATCATGACTAAAGATAATTAAATTATCAACAGCCTTCATCAATAATAAATCAGATATTTAGAACATATGGTAGATGATAAAAAAAAATTCAACCATAGTTGCAGCGGAACGAGCAATCCATTAGAAGTGTCAAATAGACCATAAAATCTATTATCTTCTCCATGTTAAAAGTCCACCAACAATGTTTTATCCCTGTAACATCAATCAACAATTCCTGTCCACAATCACGTATATAACTCATAATCATAATTGTAGTTCTAAATTCCTTTCCTCATCCAGGACAAAAATAATTTTCATCACCTGAAACATCAAAGATTATGGTTATACCAAATCACAGTTCATGTTCATAATCCTACAATTAAATTCATCTTTACACTACGGCCAAAGATATATATCAACAAGTCATCTTTGCACTACAGGCCAAAGATATTCATCAACAAATCATCTTTGCACTACAGGCCAAAGATATTCATCAGTTGGTCATGTTCATCTAAACACATGTTCATCTTTGCACTACGGGCCAAAGATATTCATCAGTTTGTCATGTTCATCTAAACACCTGTTCATCTTTGCACTACGGGCCAAAGATATTCATCAGAAATCATTCATCTTTGCACTACAGGCCAAAGATATTCAGTTATATCATCATTTAGGACTGAGGATGATGAAAAATATTTTAAAGAGAACGAATCCAGTGAAGCAAAAGAACAAATATTAAGGATTCGTACTTTAAACAATTCCCATTCAAAAATACTTCATAAATAACCAGAGTGAGGTAAAATTCAAAAATGATCAAAACATGGATACAATCAAAGCTAGTATCCAGAATAGATATTTTGGAAAAAAAGAAGAAATTTTATTTTTAGGTGAATAGTGCCGTATATGTGAATAGTAACTCCGACACCAAAAGATAGAAATTTCACAAAAAACAACATCACGTTTCGTGAATAGTACTCGTAAATAGTAACTCGTGAATAGTAACTCATGAATAGTAACTCGTGAATAGTAACCCCGAAATGAAAAAGTTCTAGATTTGATAAAAATTTCCAACCAACATTCTGACATAATGATATTGAAGAAATAATATCATTTTAGAAGAAAATAACCTCCCTTACAATCCCTTAAAATCACTTACTATCCCTTACCTCAAAAGAGCAGTACTTCTGACTGGAATAACGCTGAACGAACTTGCACTGTATAGCAACACTCAGGATATCAAAATACTCACAAGAATACACTCGATAATATAGAGAGAGAAATAGAGAGAAAACTTCAGTTTCTGGTGTAATTTTCAATTCTAACCTAAGCACCTATTTATAGGAAATTGCTTAGAACACCAAAGCAGAAAATTTAATATAATATTAATGTTTTCAAAATATATTCTTACACACACCTAACCAGCTGATTTCAGCCATTTAACACATACCCATAATTGAAAAAAACGTTTTTCATAATTAAAATATTTTAAACTTCCAAAAATCAATTATTTCAGAACTTCAATAATTCACAATAAATAGCCCTTTTATCAGAAAATTCGAATCTTGCGAGTTTTTATAGGAAATTCAATTCTCTACAACTTTGCAGAAGAAAGGTTTTCCAAATTCCAAATAAAAATTAACCGAAATCCACAAACGGGCGTTTTTACAGGCTATAATCAAATTTCAGTCAAGAAATGGGGTCCACCGACACATAAAACACGCTTTAAATATTTTTGGTAACAAAAATACTCTTCCTCCACATATACTCATATATCCCACATTCATCGTAAAAATATCATCATTATTATATTATTAAAATATAATAATATATTTAAATGAATTATTTTATCAGAAAAAGATAAAATTTCAATTTTTAACAATTGTCACATTAAAAATTTTCTCCATCTATATCCACATAAAATCAATATTTTCCTTATCATATAAATTAATAATTAATTATTCACAAATAATATTACAGAATCACAATATTGACAACCAGGCAGTTCCCAGGAAAGAGGGGGCTTTCCAATAAGAATTTCTCCTTACTGGCGCGCAATTAGGTGTCCAAACCTCTCCTTAGACAGAACTTTCTAGACATTGTCAATAATGTTATCTAATAATATTATTCAGATAATATAAATTATTGCTTCGATAATGGAAAATATTGTGTAGTGATAATTATTAAAACAACAGTAATATAAAATATCAACGCAGCAATTATTGAATCAATAAAATATAATACTGAACAGTAATTACTATAACAATTATTGAGTAGTGCCTTCTTACGTAAGAATCAATAATTCAAAAATACTGTGCAATACCGTGTGCTACTGTGCAACAACGCGTATTACTTTACTTTACCCACTGGGTATTCCAACAGTGTTAACAGTAACGATTATGCCGTTATTTATAAAAACTTTAATTTGTCGCTTTCTTCATCCGACAGTTATTCTGTTATGGGGCACACAAAAGGCTGCGTCGTCGTACGGATATTTCCCGATAGAAAGAATATTCCACGACCAAACGAATATTCTCCGACAACAATGAGTATTTTATAACCACTTGCTTATTTTGAAAAAAATTCATATATCACCCTTAACTTTAACCTTTTATCAATTTAACCATTTACTGAATTGTAATTATAAGAAAAATTGAATACTTTTATTTCATAAAATTCGGGGTCTTACACACACCCACTTACCCTTTCACTATCACATACACACACATTTTACCCTTTCACTATCACACACACACACACACACACACACCTTTCATATATATCACTATCACACACATACATACCAATTATATATATACACACACCCCACACACATTACCCACTACCACTTTTCTTCCACCAATCACTTTCACAACTATCACTTTTCCATCATTTTCCACTCACACACACATTATATTATATATATACACACATCACATACTTATATATATAAATTCCCTCCCCTTTACATAAACTCTTCCCCCCCCCCCCATTTCCAAAATCATTTCTTCCATACGCGGGCCCCACACGTGGCCCCCACCTTTATTATAAAGAATAATTTTCTACCGATTATTTTGAAAAATGGGCAAGTGGGAATCCAAATAATAAGCAAAATTTACAACAAATACTTCATAAAAAAATCCTCTGAATATTTTTAACAACATTTATTCATCACTATTATTATTCGCAATATTTAACAACCAGATCGTTCCCAAGAAAGAGGGGCTTTCCGATAAGGACTTCTCCTTATTAGCACGCAATTAGGTGACAAAATCTCTCCTCGACAGAACTTTCTAAACATCGTCAATAATGCAAATAATAATATGAATAAATGTATTGTCTCAATTATTGATTTAATAATATATAAAATATCGACAATAATTGAATCAAATAACGTGAGATATTATGCAGCAATTATTGTAGCAATAATTGAGTAAAACTCACATAAGCATCAATAATCAATATTGTGTGCTACTACGCAACCACGCGTATTACTGTACTTTTATCACCGGGTGATTCAACAGTTAACGGTAAAACTTCTGTCGTTATATTCATAAAAGATATTTTTCGTTTTTTAACTCCAACAATAATTCTATTGTGGGGTCCACCAATGATTGTGTCGTTGTACGAATATTCCCCGATAAAAAGAATATTCCCTGACCAATTGAATATTTTATAACAACTTGCTTACTTTCCAAAATTTGTAAATATTACTCACAACTATAACATTATATCAAATCCACGCCATAATATAAAAAAAATATTTTGAGAAAATTAAATCTTTATTCAAAAAATTTGGGGTCTCACAATATATTGTTCTAATACATTGATTCAAATGAGATCGTTCTAACTCTTTTGAACATAGTACTTTGCATGTATACCATGTCTACTCAATTGTACATTCCTATTATTTGATCTTGGACTTAGATAACCTTGTCCAATTATATATCATTATGTTGAACCTTCAAGTAGTAAGCAAAACTCTTATTGATTGAACTAGTCTATAATGGAATAGTGTTCTAAAATTCTAGAACCACTAACAAGTTAGTTCCAAGTTAAACTTTCTTTAGTGCAGAAAATTCTAAATCCAAACTGAGACGAACAACCCTAATTTTATACGCGTAACGTTTAGATTTTTGTGCACAATACATGGTACAAAGGGTTGATCCCCCTAAGTACGTTAAGTAGGGTTTGTATAGTCTAAATGACTATTAAGGTTGGGGTAGTAATACCTAATCACCAGGGACATAGTTCGTGGTCTTAAGACCCTCATATATTAAATTTGAACTTATTTTCTATTTTTGATTCGTAGAACAAGTTCATTATTGTTCAGCATTCGTTGTTCATTCTCATGTTGTTATCATTACTACTCTTTATATCAGTGAGCAATGGTTTGCTCACTCTTGCAATTACCGCTGCAGCTAAAGTTAAAAGAGTCGATGAGCCATCTACTAGCAAAGGAAAGGGCAAGATGTCCAAGTGTTGAAGATTTATGACAATTAATTTAAATGAATTATGTTATAAGACTTGTTTTATTTTATGATGTATTCCGCAAACTTATGTAATAATTTAAGGTTAGATTACCTAGGATTGTTTTAGAGATGATTTAACCCTTTATTAGGAAAGATTATTATTTAAGTTATTTGATGTCTTTATCCTTTATTATGGGTAGTTAGATGTAATTATTTTTTATAGTGAGCACCAAATTCTATGGGAATGAAGTACCCAGATTTGGGGGTGTCACAGGTTGGTTTCAAAGCTTTAGGTTATGAACCTTAGGTGGGGAAACCTTAGGAAGTAACCTTTAAGAAGAAAGAAAACATAGAGGTGTCTAAATCTTATCGAGTTTTAAAGAATTGATTAAGGCATCCATTGAAGCAAAATAATAAAGGACACTATGTGCTATGTGTTAATAACTTATGTGCTCGTGAGTATTGAAGAATGTCGTATAATAAATAAAACCTAAGATATATTTTGTTGTCAGGATGTCTAACGAAGGAGGATCCAGTTCAGCTAGGGATACCTAGAGATGACGAACCCCAGGATATCCATGGTGTACGAGAACAGTTGATCCATAAGGATGAGCCTGTGACCGATCCCAAGGAGGATAGTTCTGAGGAGATAGAAGAGGATGATGAGGAAGAGGATCCTGTGGAGTTTCCACCAAACTCCATATCAGCTGAGATATATGATGCATTGTATGACCGTAACATAGAATTACAGGACAAGGTTGAGGAGCTGAAGGAGTTGATTGAGATGCATCATGCTACGATAGAGCAGAAAGATGAGGAGATTCAAGAACTTGACTCACGCCTTGGAAACACAGAGTGGGACCTAGTTCATACAAAAGGTCAGCATGAGGATCTGTTGGATGTGAATGAGAAGATAAAGACTGATGTGGAGAATTTAAAAGATGACTTGAAAGAGGAATCAGCTAAGCATGCAAGAGCATAGGACGCTTGGATGAAGGCGACTCAACGTGCAGACCATGCTGAGGCTAAAGTCCAAGTAAAGAAGGCCAAGATGAATGAGATGGATCACGCCTTTAAATTCTGCAATTGATAGGGGCCAGGATCGAGTCTTTTATTACCCACCTCAATTTGAAGATTCGTCGTGGTTCGTGATGGATCGTAAGACGACGTATCATATTATAGAAGAAGAGCGTAGAGAAGCCTTACGACGTCTTAATATGCCTAGATAGAAAGAATAGGAATAATAATAATAATAATATATGGTTAATTATGTGAATAAATAAACTATAAATCCCTTATTTTGAGATAAATAAAGGGGTAGTATGAATATGTAATCCTAAAACTTGTCTAGTTTAGGAAAATGGATGTTAATAGTGGTTATGCTATCTTTATTATGTTTTAAAAATGTTATGGATGAATAAAATATCAAAGTTTATTTGAAATGTTATGTGTTATAGCTTTAATTTTAGAATATTTAAGTTAAACTTCAAATACTCAAGAAGTTGAGTAATGAACTAATAAGTATATATCTTAATAGAAAATGCCTCCTAGAAGAAGACAACCACGCCAACAACCACCTCATGAGGGGTCTACTAACAATTATAACGAGGCCAACACTAACCTGGTTCAGCAGTTGATAACTTTGTTAATGGGAGCACTTGCGAATCAACTACAAGCTCAAGTCACGACCTTCAAGGAATTTAAAGCGATTGGATCGCCAGATTTTTAATGGTCTACGAACCCAGTGGAAGCCCAAACCTGAATCATGGAAATGGAGAAAGTGTTCGACGTTGCCAGAGTTAACGAAGATCAGAAGACTGCGTTCGCGACGTTAATGCCAAAGTCTGAAGCTAGCTATTGGTGGCAAGCAAATAAGGTTCATGGGGGACAAGGAGTGATAACGTAGGATAGATTTAAGGAGATTTTTTTCGAAATGTACTTTCCAGCGAGTTCTCAGAATCAGTTGAAGGTGTAATTTTTGGAACTAAAACAAGGAACTATGACGGTGCCAGAATATGCTGCGAATTTTAACGAGTTGGCAAGGTTTACCACTTATCAAGTCGATATTGACGAGCTTAAGGTGAGAAGGTTCGAACAAGGATTAAAGCCCTGACTTTATAGCAAGGTTTCAATGTTTCAGTTAAATACATTTGTGGCAGTACTGGAAAAGGTAATTATCGTTGAAGGTGGAAGCGATGCCTTGACCAAGTACAATCAAGAACAGAAGAAGATGAAGAATGAGAATGAAAATAAGACTGGTGGAAGTAACATTGGAAGTAACAATAAGAAGAGGAAGTGGAGCGAGAATTCGACTGCGGGAGGACAGGAAGAAAGTCAGCAGAAGAAAAAGTTTGAAGCTTGTACTACATGTGGAAAGAACCATACTGGGGTATGTTTGAAGGGAAAGCGGGTGTGTTTCAACTGTAGTCAGTAGGGACATATTGCACCGAACTATTTTAGCCCAAAGAAAAGAGAATGTTTTACCTGCGGTTCGAAGGATCACATAGCTCGGGATTGCCCTCAAAAGCCAGCGGGAATTGCAAGTAGATGAAAGGGAAACAACGGTGGTGGTACATTGACTATCACTGGTCCAACACATTCAAGCCGACCTACTGCGAGGACTTTCAATATGACCGTGCTAGATGTTGTACAGTCTAAGGATGTGGTGTCAGATATCATTCTGATTAATGGTATTAATGCTTATGTAATATTTGATTCGGGTGCTACTTGTTCATTTATATCCGATGAATTTTCTCAGAACTTAGATTTGCCTCAGGAAGAATTAGATTATCCTTTGGGCATAGAGATTGCAAATAGAGAAGTGATTCCCGTTAGATTCATATATAAGAATTGTAGAGTGGTTATTAATGTAACGCTCTAGAAAATCAAATCTTGTGTAAATACTCTTATAATGAATAAAATAATATTATTTGTTATTATTATGTGTTAGTAAGATAAATGTCGTTCTATAAACTAGAAACGTCGAAAAGTCGAAGTATTTTAACTACGCGAAGGAATTAAAGTGTTTGAATTTCTGAGACAAAAATAAAAGCTTTCCGAGAAATTTTTCAAAAAACACTATTCATTAATTTCCGCTCGGGAATTATTTTTGAACTTCCGAGAAATACGTAATGTTAGAATATCGAGGTGAGATGGATTATGTAATAATAATTCAAGTATGAAAAATGCAATATTTCGCATACGGACTTAATTAGAGAACGTTAGGATTATCAAGTGTTAAGAAGATAATGTAAGGAGCGTACGATACGTATGTATTGTGCGAGGTAGTGTATACGAGTATGATATAAAGTATTATACGAGTATGTACTAATGATGGTATATCGTATATTATGAATTAGTATATGAGTTAGAATACGATAATTATACATATATTATATGTGGTAAGGTTTTTAGTTAAATGGAATGGGCTAGTAGAATTGTGTAGCAATTGAATAGTCCAATAGCAATTAAGATGCAAGCCCGAGTGTTTATTAATGTGAAGACCAAAACAAATTAATGCAAGCCCAAAGGAATAAGTTAAGCTAAGTGTATTAAACCCCATACTATGATCCATTGGGTAATTAGGATCCATTGGGCAACCCATGGGTGATCTTGGTGCCCAAGTGTTGTGATGACCAAGCATGTTATGTAATGACCAAGTAATAATCGGTGGTTAGCAAGTTTACTTAATAACTAAGTGAATAGTAAGGAGGTTTGTTAAGGAGGTGGGATGACCTAATGACTATTATGCCCTAACATTAGCAAGCCTATAAATAGAGGAAGAGATTGTTCATTATTTGTTTGTTCAACTTCATCCAACATAAAGTAACTTAAGTGTTAGAGAGAATAAGCACTTATAAGTCAAACATCTATTGTTTGATTTTCAAGAAGAAGAACTAGTCATCAAAGGTAAATGATCTTATGCCATTATTCTTCTATCTCTACCATGGTAGCTTGATAGAGAAGTGATGGTCATGTATGTTAAGAACTCATAAAAATTGGATAATCAATGGACTTAAGCCGTATAAGTCGAGAATAAGTAATTTGAATCTAAATAAGTTATAAACTTATGAAGAACAACGATGAACTTGTCATATATTTACCTTAAGAATTAGTATGATTGATAAGAGGCAAAAATGTTGGATAAAGGACTTAAAACAATTATAAGTCATAAGAAATTAAATCTTGTAATTTATAATTTGTTAAGTTATAAACTTATGAAGAATAAGACATAACCTCACTTAAAAATAAGTTGTTTTAATGTGTAGGTTGAGATGTCTATAAGATGGATTGAATTCATTTAGAACGATGAACAAATCATAATTAACGAAGTTTTGTCAGAATTCACACGATTGGACGATAATCGTCAAATTCGTGAAATTCTCGGAATGGAAGTCGGATTTTGTGTTTGAAGTCGAAAATGTTGGTTTTCAATGGGGACAAGTCTTATTTGGCATTATAGAGTTGCGGACTTGAAAATGACCAGATTCCAACTTAGAACGAAGAAACGAGTGTTGAACGTTCACGAACGTTTATTGTTTTCATTAAAAATGAACCAATAGGTGAATTTAGAGTTAACGACGTCAAAACGATAAAATTCTTGCATGAACATGTAGAGTATGTGATTTTTGAACCGTAGGCTCTTGAACGAGACAATTCAAACTTATAACGAAGAAGTTACGAGCCCGAGAATTTCACAAAGTTAAAAATCTGTCAAAATTATCTGGTGTACAAAGATGGCGCCGCGGCACCAGCCCAAGGCCAAATAGGTGGCACCGCAGCGCAGAGCCTGGCCAGGAAAAGCTGTAATCTATTAGAGTTTCACGCCGCAGCACGACCCGTAATGAAGGGATTCGCGCCGCAGTGCTGAGTCCGGTCTTTAGCCCTATGTATGGCGTCGCAGCGCGACACAAAGAAGGAATGATGGCGCCGCAGCGCCAGCCTTAGGGTTTAGACAATGAATAAAGTTTATAAGTATAACATGAATGGTAATTGATTAACAATGAACTAAGGAACTTAATGAAACATTATTAAGTCATTATTAAACCTCATTTATGATTATTTAGGGTTAAGGTAAGTTAATTATATGTGAACGTAAGAACGACGTAACAGAACGCCAGAACCAATAATAACACATCTAAATCATAATTAGATTAAGAACAAGGGTAAGATTCGTTAGGAACCATGTATGTTTACTCATGACCTAATGTGTTATGTGATGTTATCATCTACTGTAGAGACCTTAAGGACTTAAAGTGCACATGTTATAACAATAGCAGATGCTAAAGAAAAGTTTTCTAACCCTTGTTTCAGTTCAATCTGGACAAGCTTTGTGATTCATATATTCTTACGCATGAACTAATGTCTAAGGAAGTCAAATCCAATTCTTTCGGCTAGACTTATGATATGTTACAATCTATCAAAGTATTGCCAATGTTTTACCAAACTATGTTGGTGTGGTTTTCAAATGAAGACTGAGTATGTTAAATTGTTTTGTCGTCAAACGACAGGCACGTGAGGTTGCCACAACTTAAACGTACATACGTTTAATGAATGTAGTGTTGATCAACATAGAGTACTATAGGCTGATCACCTAGACATGCTCGTAAGCTATGCCGAACTTACGAACTTAGTGTCGGGATGTCCTTTTCAAAGAACTTATGAAATGCTCATGGTCTTAGACCGAAATTGATGGTTTCCTGAACATTGTCATCGTAAAATGTTTTGAATGAAAAGAATTGTTATTTTGAACTATCGATAGTACTTCATAACTATTGTTCAGTTATTTAAGATATATGATTCATATGTTCAAGCATGCCATTTTATTAGAATTATTGTACTTGTTGAGCTAGTTAGGCTCACTCTTGCTTGAACCATATGAATGCAGCTAAGATCGAACGGACCGACAGATCCGGCAAGGATAAAGGGAAGGCTAAGGCAAATGCGTAGATTACCTATGTAATAGTATATGTTTGTAATGATAATATTTGATATTATGACAAGAACAATTGTAATGGTTATAAAGAACCTAGGGGAAGGTTAATATTATTTTGAATATATATATAAGACATATTCGTTCTTTTGAGGCATTTCAATTGAATGTTTATTTGAACTGTAGCACAGTGTAGCACCATCTGTCGAGTTGGAAGATACCCGGATTTGGGGGCGTCATAATTAATGGTCACGAGATGATGGTAGATTTGATACCAATTAGACTTGGTGAGTTTCATGTTATACTGGGAATGGATTGGTTATTCAATCACGGAGCAGTAATTGATTACCAAAAGAAGTGTGTTAACCTTATGACTCCTTAAAAGGTAGTATTTTATGGCAGTAAGTCACCTTGACAAGCAAGTTGTCTGACGGTGATGCAAGCCAAGAAGTTGTTAAGACAAGGATGTGTAGGATACTTAGCCGACATAGTCGATACACAGAAGAAGAGTGTGAAGTTAGAAGAGATACCGATCATAAGAGATTTTCAAACGTATTTCCAGACGATTTCCCGGATCTTTCGCCAAATCAAAAAATTAAGATCGTGATTGACTTACTACCAGGAACGGCCCCGATATCTAAGGCACCATACATAATGGCCCTGGTAGAGATTAAAGAGTTGATGATGCAATTGCAAGAGTTACTCAACAAGAAGTATATTTAGTCGAGTGTGTCATCATGGGGAGCACCAGTGTTGTTTATTAAGAAGAAAATGGATCGATGTGACTTTGTATTGATTACTGAAAATTGAATAAGGTCACGATTAAAAATAAGTATCCATTACCTAGAATCGATGACATGTTCGATCAACTGAAGGGAGCGAGGTATTTCTCAAAGATAGACTTGAGAAGTGGTTATCATTAGTTTAAAGTAAGACCAGAGGATGTACCAAAAATAGCATTCAGAACTCTATATGGTCATTACGAGTTTCTGGTTATGTCATTTGGTTTAACCAATGCACCTACAACATTCATGGATTTGATGAACATGGTGTTTAAACCATTCTTAGAGAAATTTGTGGTGGTGTTTATCGATGATATTTTGGTGTATTCCAAAACCAAGTTGGAACATGTTGCACACTTAAGAGTAACGTTGGAGACATTGAGAAGAGAGAAATTGTACGCTAAATTCTCAAAATGTGAGTTTTGGTTGGAACACGTACAGTTTCTCGGACACTTTATGGATAAGGACGGAATTTCGGTAGATCCATTAAAGGTTGAAGCTGTAATAAATTGGGATCAGCCGAAGACACCGTCAGAAGTAAGGAGTTTCTTAGGATTGGCAGGTTACTATAGGCATTTTATTCAAGACTTTTCCAAGATCGCAACTCCGTTGACGAATTTAACCAGGAAGGCGGTTAAGTTTGTTTGGACAGAGAAGTGTGAGGAAAGTTTTCGAGAATTAAAGAAGAGGTTGAGTTTAGCACATGTGTTGTCATTGCCTGATGATACAAGGAATTTTGTGGTGTATAGTGACGCATCGCATAAAGGACTTGGTTGTGTGCTTATGTAGAATGGCAGAGTCATTACGTATGCATCACGTCAATTAAAAGATTACGAGAAAGAGTATCCAACTCATGACTTAGAGTTAGTTGCGATGGTGTTTGCCCTTAAAATTTGGAGACATTATCTTAATAGAGAGAGGTGTGAGATATATACCGACCATAAAAGTCTGAAGTATATTTTTACACAAAAAGATTTTAATATGAGATAGAGAAGATGGTTAGAGTTGATCAAAGACTATGACTGTGAGATTTTCTACCATCCCAGAAAGGCGAATGTTGTTACTGATGCATTAAGTAGGAAGGGACGGAAGAAGTTAATGATGTTGACAGCTCAAGAAAAGATAGTGTTAGAAATGGATAAGATGGAGTTGGAAATTAAATATCCGAACGAGTCAGAAGAAATGTTGTTCCTGATGGGAAACGGTTCAACGTTGGTAGATAAGGTGAAGAATGCACAACTTCAGGATGAAGACTGCGAAAAAGATAAAATAGAAAGTATCTGGAGGTGAGGAAAACAAATTCAAAATCGATTCGAAAGGGTTACTTCGATTCGAAGAAAAATTTGGGTTCCGCCAGTACTGGAAGTTAAGGAGGAAATTCTGAGTGAAGCTCACAACTCAAGATATTCGATTCACCCTGTAAGTACAAAGATGTACTAGGATCTTAGACATCATTTTTGGTGGCCGAATATGAAAAAGGATGTGGCTGAATGCGTGGCGAAATGTTTAACGCGTCAGAATGTTAAAGCTGAACATCAAAGGCCAAGCGAATTATTACAACCGCTGGAGATACCAGAATGGAAATGGGAGCATATCACAATGGATTTTTTGGTAGATTTTCCTACGACTCAACAAGGTTATGACGCCATATGGGTGATTGTCGATCGACTGACGAAGTTGGCACACTTTTTGCCAATCAAGATTAGATTTAACCTAGATCGGTTGGCAAATCTGTACGTGAAAGAAATCATTTCAAGATACGGTGTACATGTGTCCATTGTATCAGACAGAGATCCGCGTTTCACATCAAATATTTGGAAACGATTACAAGAATGTTTGGGAAAACAGTTAAGAATGAGCACAGTGTACCATCCTTAAACCGACGGACAGAGTGAGAGAACCATCCAAACACTAGAAGATATGCTCAGAGCATGTATCATGGATTTCAAAGGAAATTGGGATGACCATCTACCATTGGTGAAATTTACCTATAATAATAGTTATCACGCAAATATTGGCATTCCACCTTATGAAGCGTTATGTGACGGGAAATGCAGAACTCCGTTATGATGGGATGAGGTAGGTATTGGGTCTAGAGTTGGTACAACAAATCGTCAAAATCATCAAGGTGATTCGAGCCAGATTGATAGTTGCACAAGATAAACAGAAGAAATATGACGATCAACATCGACAAAATTGGGAATTTAATGTTGGTAGTTTTGTTTTCTTGAAAGTATCTCCCTGGAAGGGGAAAATTCGGTTTGCCAAGAAGGGGAAATTAAGCCCTAGGTTTATAGGACCTTTTGAAGTGTTTCGACGTGTTGGTGAAGTGGCATGCGAGATAGCTTTACCTCCAGAGTTGGAGCATAATCATAATATTTTTCATGTATCGATATTGAGGCCATATAAGCCTAATTATAAACATGTAATAGAATATGAGATCTTACAGTTTGAGAAAGACTTAATATAAAAAAGACTTCATATGAAGAAGTCCCTGTTCAAATTATCGACAGAAAAGAGCAAGTATTAAGGAATAAAGTGATACCTTATGTTAAGGTAATCTGGAGGAACCACAATGCTGAAGAAGTTACGTGGGAACTTGAAGATGTTATGATGAAGAATTATCCTCAGTTATTTGCTTAATCTTGTATAATGATTATGGAGACAGAATCCTGTTAAGGAGGGAAGAATGCGACGAATGAATTTATCGAGTTGTGATTCTAGAGACAAAATCCTTTTAAGGAGGGAAGGATGTAACGATCGAGAAATTTTGTAATTTAATTTAAATATTTATTAAATTAAATAAATATTTTAAATAATTTATTTATCGAGGAAAATAAATAATTGATGGAATTGTGAAGCAAGAATTTAGTAACTAAATTGAACAATGTTAATTAAATTGAATAATAGTAATTTTATTTGAAAGATTTAATTTAATGAAAATAATTAAATTAAATGAATTTTTTAATATTTAAGAGATTAATTAAATTAAATAAAATAATGTTTTAGTCTAATTTATTAATTAAATTAGATATATAAGTATTTATTAATCATAAGTATAATTATAATAAAAATATTATAATTATTATAATTATAAGTGTAAGCTAATTAAATGGGTTACATGTGTGACAAATAAAAAAAACTATATGGTATAATATTATTAAACTAAACTAGTGGGGGAAATTTTTGTGTAACCAAACGCAGCCTTATGGCTTTTGGTTTATTTTAACTGACGTCTTTTTGTTTTTCACCCGACGTACGTGGGGAAAGAGGGAGTCAGTGTATATTATGCGTGATTTTCCCTAAAGCTAGATAACATAGAAACACAGAGAGTTTAGAGAGAGCTTGGTGATGGAGAAGAAGTTGTGGTTACCATCTCTTGCTAACATACAACTAGGGATTGAAGGTATAATTTACCTTTATTTTCTTTGCAATACCTATTTTTGTTAATTGGAATTTCGTTGGATAGGGTTTAGATGTTGTTTATATGTATGTATACTCTTGCTAAACTTGTTAGTTATCATCTATAATCCTATGTTGGTGTTCAAATTCATGTAAATTGGATTGTTGGAAGAAAAGTACATATTAGTGTGTATTCATGTGATATGGCTTAAGAAAGTACAAAATTTCATGCTTAATATGTGTTATAATCTGCAAATTTATGTTAGATTGTGTTAGTATGTTAAGAAACGAAAGCGTCGTAGTTTGAATCATATCAATTGGTTAATAAACGAAGTCGTGACGATCGAATTCATTAAAAGTGTTAAAAGTGATGAAATTGGGAAAATTATGGTTTTGAATCTTTAAAATTGAGTATATGTAGTGTTTGTATTGTTAGTTTGATGAACATCATGTTTATAGACGTTATTACAAAGTTTAAGTTATTGGGTTTGTGAATTTCTGTGGATTTGGGTTGGTTTTGAAGTCAGTCGTGTAACAGAGTTGCTGCTGCAATTTCTGTCTGTGTACGGCGCAGCTGCATCGGTACCACATGTAGAAATGGCGCAACTGCGCCGTTGGCCTTCTGCGAATCTACAGCAGCAAAGCTTCGCCGGTGCCAAGGCTTAGGGCAGTGCAGCTGCGCCGTGCCCTGAACCTAGACAGTGAAGTCTGATTATTTGCAAATCGTAGTATATGAACCTAATTTAGTTTGGTATGCACGATAAGGATGTAAAATCATAACATGGAATACAATAACAGATTTATAGTATAATGTAATACCAAAATATGGAGATTTTATTTTATCACTTGAATAAGTTATGTAATGAATAAAAAGTGATGTTTATGAAAGTTAAAGATAAATGATAAGGTTTATGTTAGTTTATAGTGATATTTCAGATTCGTTAAGGATGTTAACTAACATGGTTAGGTGTTTAGTTAAGGGTATGACTTAAATGGTGGGTTAAACACATAAAGATAATATTAATACAACTAATTATTATTGCGATTTCAATGATATGTGTAGGGTTATTGGTGAACATTATTATACTTGTGTAGCATACATACACGGCAAGTTTTCTAAATTCATTCTCTTTATAATGAATGCAAGTTTCTTATCCTAAACTTTTATTGAAGAAGTTTCCTAACTTCATTCTCTTTATAATGAATGCAAGTTCCATAATTCCGTTATTTTTTTTATTATCAATCAAGCTTTCTAGTTCTAAATTATCATTATGCAAATCCTATATTACAGTTGAGCAAGCCTATTAATTATGTCTCGTGTATGATTGTACAAGCTCTTGTAATCTAGTTCGTTACATCGAGCAAGTTTTACTTTCCTAATTCTTGTTATTATTATTTAAAATATATATTGTTCTAATACATTGATTCAAATGAGATTGTTTAAACTCTTTTGAACATAGTACTTTGTAGGGATAAATCACTTTTTGGTCACTGTACTGGGGTCGGATTTTCATTGTGGTTACCGAAACTTTTTTTATTACAATGTACTCTCAAAAATTACAAAATGGTCATTCCTTACGATTTTGGTCCAAAAAACGGACAGAAATGCTGAGTTGGAAAACGGAAGTGTTGAGTTGGCGATTTGACTACGTTTTTTTTGCTGATGTGTATATTGTTTTGTCATGTGTAAAAATAATTGTATCTTAATAATAATTTAAAAATAATAATAATTAAAATAATATTATTAAGAATAATAATAATAATAATTTCAAAATAATAATAATAATAATAATAATTTTAAATAATAATAATAATTTCAAAATAATAATAATAACAATAATAATAATAATTTTTAATTAATAAAAATAATAAAAATTACAAAATAATAACAATAATTTTACAAAAATAATTTTCTATCTGTCTATTTCACAAAAAATTCATTCAGTGACAAATTCATGTTCTAGAAAATACTTTCCCAAAACAAATCATCCCCAAATTTTATTAATGTATCAGACTACAACTCAATTTCAATTCATGAAGGTTTAAGTTATCAAGTCTTCTCGCTCTCTGTAATTTCACTCTTAACTTCTTCTCTCTCATACGTCCTTTTCTCTATGATATTTTCTCTAATATGCGTTCCATTTCTGCACAAGGCCATATAATCCCTGTTGGGTCATGATATTTCTTCTATATTGGGCCGGGTACATTGGGCTTACTTATTAATTAAGTCATTGGGCTCATTGGGCCCAATCATTATGTTGACATCATTTAATCTTATAAAGGCTGGGCTGGATCAATGGGTCAACCCATTGGGTCATTTAATATCTATTACTTTGACTTGTAATGATGATATAGTATGACAGTTGACCAAGATATCTGCCATACATTAATGTGGATGGGATTATAGTCGGCCGGCGGGGTGAACAGCATCAAAAAGCAGTGTACAGTTTTCATGCAGCCGGCAGAGCCCATCAGATCATGGGGATATGTCAGATGGTAGTAGGTGGCACAATATTCCAGACAAAGATATTATATCCTATCTAGTAAGTCTTCACAAATGAGGTATGTATTTCATATACACACACACAACCATAGATTAAGACAATTCTCATTACACTAGACTTTATCATCCTCTTGAGTTAACCCTGTGAACAGACATACTTACTCTTACGCCTGAGCTATCCCCCGGCGGTCCGGCCGTCAAGCTTGTGGTGTTGTCGTGTTTACTGTGCAGGATCAGGACGTCTTTCGTGATTGTGACGTGGAGAAAGATCTTGGCGTTAACATTGGCGCTAGAAGGAGGGCTGAGTTCTAGTGTCCTGAGTATTTTCCAATCACTCATCTTGTTTTATTCTATCCAGTTTTCATGGGGAAGAGTAGAACATCTACACCCGAAGGACAGCCGATGGCTGTCAGTGATTCAGTACCGCGAATATCTGCCAAAGATCGTTTGGGACCAACTATAAGTGTCCATGCTAGCACAGCATCCAAACGTTCACCCGAAGATTCTCGACCGAAGGCGGTAGGCAAAGCAAAGCGCAAGCTAATGTTCCCCACAGAGAAAGAACCTGGCCATGGTCGGAAACGAGTAGAAGGCACCTCGCCTAGAACTCGAAACCGAGATGACCAAAACGCCAAAGCCTCCCGGTTGGCAAAGATGGCAGATGAAGCGGATAAGGCCATGGAAGCACTTATGAAGCAACGTCAGGACATAGCCGAGCAAATGGCTCGTGTGGCAGAATTAAGAGATGAGGAGCTCAGTTATGTCCAATCCGAAGAGCAAGGGCATCGGAGTGGAAAAGAACCTGCTCACTCAGTGCAAGAGTCCATAGGTCGAACTAGGGAAAGAAGAAGATCTCGGAGCCCTACTCCTCAGAGATCGAAGAGGGTATATCTCCCCGTCGAGTCCGGAGAACAGGGACGAAGTCAACGAAGAGGTCGATCCAGGGACCACAATCCGGAGCATGCAAAGAAAGCACTTATCGTTGCGCATTCTCGTCATAGTGCCCGAATTCAGAGACGAAGTATATCCAGAGGACATACTCCCGAGAGTCTACTGAGGGTATCCCGCCCTGTAGATACTCGTCATAGGAGAAGCCCCTCTAGGATGGAAGGTTCTGTTGAAAAGACCCGATCTGCTTACAGGAAGAAGGAATTGCCAGAGAAGGCGGCATCATCTCAACCAGAAGGCGTGGAATATCTGGTTAAAGAATTGAAGGAGCTTCGGAAGCAACTTGCCGAAGTGCAGAAAACCAAAGACACTCCGGGAAAGAAGGCATCCCCTTTTTCCGCGGAGATTCTTAGTGAAAAAGTTGATCCCACCAAAAAGTTGCCCCATATCGAGAGTTATGATGGATCGGGGGACCCTTACGACCATAGTCAGGCATTCGACCGACTTATGGACTATTATGACTTTAGCGATGCAGCTAAATGCCATACTTTTGTCACAACACTTAGAAAAGATGCCCGACAGTGGATGGGGACCCTACCCTCGGATTCTATCTCGTCCTGGGAAGATATGTGCAGCAAGTTTCATGCTCGTTTTGGGAGCAACAGAAGAAGAGGAAAGCCAACTGGTTCATTGGCTCAGGTTCGACAGTCCTCTAACGAGTCTTTGGGCCAGTATGTAAAACGATTCCGTGAAGCAGTCGGCCAAGTGGCAGATCTGAATGATCTACAGGCTATAGGATTGTTTCAGAATGGGTTAGATCTGGTCAAATCGGAAAAGTTGGTGAAAAAACTTATGTTTAACCACCCGAAGAGTCTTGCCGAAGCATTTGACAAAGCCGAAGGTTATATCATGGTAGAAGAAGCCATGAACAGTCTCAAGCGTCCTTCGGATCGGTTCAAAGAAACAGACGGGGATAAGACCGATACGGACCAGAAGAGAAATGAAGGGAGTAAAGACCGCCATGACGACGGATCAAAAAGATACAACAATTGGAGGCAAGGTGGAGGACGTTCGTCCGCTCCACCTCAGAGGGTGAATAGAACTTACACGGCACTCAATGCGGATAGGGCTGTTATCTTGGATCAAATCAAAAACCAACCTATTTTCTAACCGCCTCGAGATAACATCAAGCCCGGAAAAGGTAACCCTCGCAAATATTGTGATTATCATCAAGCCTCGGGTCACGATACGAACGATTGTGCCAGTTTAAAAGATTTTATCGAAAGAAAGATACAGGGTGGATCTTTAGTTCAGTACGTAGCTGCCAGAAATAATCAACAGTAAGATCAAACACCCGTTCCGGCAGCTCAACCAGTTCAGCAGGCGTTACCAGCTACGGGGCAACCTGCCAGACATGTGATCGATGTCATCACCGGAGGTACTTCTGGAAAGCTAGTTGGGAGAAAGCGCCGAAGTCATTTGGATTCGGTAATGTCGGTGGCGGGTACCTTCCCGAAAATCGATAGACCTTATCCGAATACGGTAATCTCTTTTACTGATGAGGATTACCCTTCGGAAGTCATCGAATCGCACGAAGGATCATTGGTACTGACTGCACAGGTGGGTTCGGTAGACATGAAAAGGATGATGGTGGATAATGGGTCTTCTGTGGACATCCTGTATGCTCACGCTTACCAAAGAATGAATCTGGAGGGACAGAAGATGGAGATAGGCCAGGAGGCTCCTTTGTATGGTTTCAGCAATGATCCGGTTAAGGTGGCAGGAACTATTGAGCTACCAGTCATATTTGGAACGGCCCCTCAACAGGTAGAAATTATTTGCAAGTTTTACGTTGTACATGTGGATTCTGCTTATAATGCTATTTTGGGGAGGCCCACTTTAATTGCTTTACAAGCTGTAACATCCATACCTCATTTCAAAATCAAATTTCCTACTGCTCATGGGGTTGGTGAGGTGAAAGGAGATCTGGATCTGGCCAGAAGGTGTTACCGAAATGCTGTCATTACTTCGGGAGTCGGAGTGTCGAAGCAGCAGCAAACTATGGCGATAGAGATCGAGCCCTTCATCGAGAGCAGCTCCGAACCAATGGTCACGCCAGCTGAGGAGACAGAAGAGATAGAACTCATTCCAGGCAAAGAGGATAAAACGGTGAAAATAGGTTCGGGCTTGCCGGAACCTCTCCGGACGAACCTCATAGAACTCCTGAGGTGTTTTGTCGATATTTTCGCATGGGAACCTCAGGATATGCCTGGAGTCAGCAGGGATATTGCGGAGTATCGATTGGAGGTGGACCCGTCAAAGAAGCCGGTGCGACAGAAGAGGAGGATCTTTGCACCAGAGCGCCAGCGAATCATAGACGATGAAATTGCAAAACTGTTATCAGCGGATTTCATCTTTGAAATAGACTACCCACAATGGATGGCTAATGTGGTACTGGTCCAGAAGCATAATGGCAAATGGCGAGTCTGCATTGATTACAGTGATCTGAACAAAGCCTGTCCGAAGGATTTCTACCCGCTGCCCCACATTGATCAACTCATTGATGCCACTTCGGGGTATGCGTTATTAAGTTTTATGGATGCATTTTCTAGGTATCATCAGATCTCCATGTGTAAAGAGGATATACCGAAGACGGCGTTCATTACGCATCGTTCAGTATATGCCTATAAGAAAATGACTTTCGGCCTCATTAATGCCGGAGCCACATACCAGAGAATGATGAACCATATCTTCAGATATCAGTTGGGCAGGAATATTGAGGTTTATGTAGATGACATGATTGTTAAGAGCATGTTGGTGCATAAGCATTTGGATGATTTAGAAGAATGCTTTCAGACTATCCGTCATCACAACTTGAGGCTGAATCCCACAAAATGCACTTTCGGTCTGGGTGCTGGTAAATTTCTGGGGTATCTTGTCAGTCGAAGAGGAATTGAAGCCAATCCGGAGAAGATTCAAGCGATCCTGGACATGAAGACTCCTCAGTCATTTAAAGATGTTCAACGTCTGACTGGAAGGATTACAGCTTTGCGGAGGTTTATGTCCAAGTCAGCAGAAAGGTGTTTACCGTTCTTCGACACATTGAAGGGGCCGAAAAATTCAAAAACGTTCCAATGGACTTCAGAATGTGAAGACGCTTTTCAAGGCATCAAGTCCTATTTATCTTCGGCACCTTTGCTGGTGAAGCCCGTCCTTGCCGAACCTCTATATTTATACCTCGCAGCTAGTCCGTTGGCAATAGGAGCCGTTTTGGTGCGTGAAGTTGGGGGCAAGCAGCATCCGGTTTATTATGTGAGCCATGTCCTTTGGGATGCTGAAACCAGGTACCCAAACATTGAAAAGTTTGCTTTCGCTTTAATAACTGCTAGTCGAAAGCTTAGGCAATACTTCCAAGGTAGGCTGGTAATAGTATACACGGATCAACCTTTAAAGAAGATTATGAGCAAACCAGAAGTATCGGGGAGATTAGCTGCGTGGACGATGGAATTGTCTCAATTTTTCATTGAGTATCACCCCCGAACCGCCATCAAAGGACAGGCCTTGGCTGATTTTATGATCGAATGCTCGTTTTCTGAAGCTGATTAAGCCGTGGTCGAAACTGATGGATCTGACAGGGCAGTTGTCGTCCTTCAACAGAAGGAGAGTTCGTGGACGCTGTTTGCAGATGGGTCTTCTACTTCGGACGTCAGTGGAGCAGGGATTATTTTGACAAGTCCGGAGGGATTCAAGGTGCAGCAGGCTATCCGTTTTCAGTTTAAAGCAACGAATAATGAAGCTGAGTACGAGGCAGTGTTGGTCGGTTTGCGATTAGCGAAGAGTCTTGAAGTACAGAGAATAATCATTTTCAGTGATTCTCAGTTAGTCGTGAAACAGTTTACTGGGGAATATGAAGCTCGAGGTCCAAGAATGATCAAGTATTTGAAAGAATTAAAGGATCGGCTTCAATATTTCTCATCCTATGAGTTTCAAGGGGTCGAACGTAGCAACAATTCCATTGCTGATGCACTTGCCAAACTGGCTACTACGGATGTTAATGTTTTCGAAAGATCAGTATACCTGGAAATTCTACAACATCCTAGTGTTCATCATGAAGTGGTAACGTGCATTGACCGAACCAATTGCTGGTTGACTCCATACATTGAATATTTGGCTGATGGCGTCTTGCCTTCGGATCGGATGCTCGCTAAGAAAATCAAGTACAAAAGTGCTAATTTTGTTCTAATCGATGGGGATCTTTTTCGAAGGGCCTTCTCGTCTCCATTATTGAAATGTCTGACTCCATCAGAAGCTGAATACGCTCTCCGAGAAGTGCATGAAGGAATTTGTGGCGACCATATGGCTGCTAAGTCATTAGCCTATAAAGTGCTTCGTCAGGGGTACTACTGGCCCATAATCTTCAAGGAAGCTACCGAATATGTAAAGAAGTGCGAAAAATGCCAGCTCAACAGTCCAATACCGCATCAGCCACCAGAAGAGCTATACTCGATCCTATCTCCTATACCTTTCGCTGTCTGGGGGGTTGATATATTGGGTCCACTACCGAAAGCAAAGGGTCAGGTCAGTTTTATTATAGTTGCCATAGACTATATGACCAAATGGGTAGAAGCAAAGCCACTTAGGTCAATAACGGAACATGAATGTTTGAAATTCATGAAAGAATCAGTTGTATTCCGTTTCGGAATTCCTAAAGTGGTAGTATCAGATAATGGCCGTCAATTTGTTGGATCGAAGTTTGAAGCTTTTTTAGCAGAATTGGGGATCCAGCACAGAAAGACTTCAGTGGCTCATCCTCAATCAAACGGACAAGTTGAAGTGACCAACAGAACGCTATTGAATGGGATCAAGCGTAGACTGGACGAAGCTAAAGGCAGATGGCCAGAAGAGCTATTAAGTGTATTATGGGCCTATCGAACTACTCCGAGGACTACAACAGGGGATTCACCTTTCAGATTGGCCTATGGTACTGATGCCTTAGTCCCAATTGAAATTGGATCCCCAAGTCTTCGAGTCAGTCATTTCAATGAGATCTACAACGAGGAAGGACTGAAGACCAATCTTGATCTATTGGAAGAAGTCAGGGAAATAGCCTTAATCAGATTGGCGGCATATCAGCGAAGAGTGGCCAAGCATTATAATAAGGGGGTAAAGCTTCGCAGATTTGAAGTAGGAGATTTTGTTCTCAGAGAAGTCGAAGCGTCTACACCTCAGAATCTGGGAAAGCTGATGCAAAATTGGGAAGGACCCTATGAAGTCACTGAGGTTCCGAAGCCAGGGACTTATCGTTTGAAAGCATTGGATGGCTCAGTAATTAAAAATACTTGGCACGCTGGCAGGCTCAGAAAATATTTTCAGTAGATTTGTTGTCAGTACGTCAGAAGTCTGTAAATATCTACATCATCATCAATAAAGTTCATCTTTTACCTCAAACCAGTGTTGTCTTTGTTGCTGCACAATTCATGGGTGTTAGGAGGTTCGGGAGGATTTGCTGACCATTCGATGGTAGCCTCTTCGGCAGGTGGCCACTATTTGGCATTGTCAGGCCTTTCGGGGTAGGCAATTATCGCCACTATTTGGCATTGTCAGGCCCTTCGGGGTAGGCAATTGTCGCCACTATTTGGCATTGTCAGGCCCTTCGGGGTAGGCAATTGTCGCCACTATTTGGCATTGTCAGGCCTTTCGGGGTAGGCAATTGTCGCCACTATTTGGCATTGTCAGGCCCTTCGGGGTAGGCAATTGTTGCCACTATTTGGCATTGTCAGGCCTTTCGGGGTAGGCAATTGTCGCCACTATTTGGCATTGTCAGGCCCTTCGGGGTAGGCAATTGTCGCTACTTAGACCTTGTCAGGCCCTTTGTGGTAGGCAAGTGTCATCTTTTGGTTATGTTAGGCCTTTCGGGGTAAACAAACTTTCAGTAAAGCGAATCTGTCTCACACTTCGGCAACTGATAAGTATCCCTTTACTTTATCACTTGAAATTTTTCTAAGTGTTGAGTTCAGAATGTCTCGATATTTAACTTCACTTTATCTGTCATATGATTTGCTTAATTGTTAATCAATTGCTTGAGTTAAATCCTCGAAGGAGTTTTTTACACATTTGTTCGTCTTAATTCATATCGAAATATTAACAGAAAGAAAGTACACTGAAGTCATAAGGAAGAAAATCACTTTTCATTGATATTCAGTTTATTTACAAAAATGAGAAAATTACAAAAGTTGTTATTCTAAACAGCCCCCTCATCATCCGAAGAGTCAAGCAAATGTGGATCTAGGTTGGCTTTGAATAACTTGTCCTTGCCTCGACTTCGACACAGCTCGTAGCTTTCGGTGTGGATCTTCATAATTTCTCCACTTATTTCGTCCTAATTCCGATACTCTTCACAGATTTCTTTGCGAAGAGCATCAGTCAAAGGAGGCCCGAGGTCCCGAAGAGCCTTGAGTTCTCGAATCTCCTGCTCGAGCTGCTGCCGAATGTTTATTTGACGCTTTTCTTCCCGCTCCAGATCATGGATCGTCTTGGTTAAAACCTTAGCGTCAGACTTCAGATTACTGATCTCATTCATCCTCATTTCACTCCTCAGAACCAAGTCAACGTTCATCTTGATGATCTCGGCATGTTGAACCTTAGTCGACTTCAGTTCTTCATTGGAGATTTTCAAATCTTCCTTGGCTCGGGCCAAATCTTTATGAAGACCTTCATTTGTATAAAGGATACCTTCACGTTGAGTCCTTTCCCGAGCCAAGGTTGATTTTAATATGGCATTCTCCTTCCTCAGCCTTTCCTCCTTGGATTCAGCCTCGAGAGATCGTGGACGCAGACGCCCGAATACAGCATTTGCCTACACATGTTCAATACTATTCAATCAGTTCGAGATACACGAATACAAACATAAGTATGAAGAGGAAGGAAAGAGTCATTTACCTTCGCCAAATAGCTCATGCCTTCGTTAAGCAAATCTCCATTCGAACTGTTGCCGAATCGATGGTCATCGGTCTCGCGAACGAAGGCCTCGAACAGTTGGAAGGGGAAGTTGGCACTGAATTGAGGCCACATGGTTGGCGAACCCCTGGTATCATGCTGGAATTCGGTGGTCGTTTGTCTTGGAGGGGAAGGCGCAGGCTGACTGCGAACCGGAGAAGGATTCACAGGTATCACCTCTGGGGGAGGAGATCGAGCAGTTGGAGGCTCGGGGGCCGAAGAGGGGACAGAAGAGGTGGTTTCGGGTGTTTGTGCTGTAGTTGGAGGGTTAGTTGATGTTGAAGGAGGAGGGACGCGAAGTTCTTCGGCCGTAAGGGGAATTATTTTTGTCCTTATCTTCTTGGCACGAAGAACCTTTGCCCTGTCTTGGGGAGGTATATCCAATAGACTCCTCTTTTTTGGGGTCGGTTTGGCAGGTATGGTAATGGGCTCGGTTGAAGGAGTTGGTTGTGGAATTGTTTCAGGAGGGTTAGTTTGCGGATCCGCCTCGGGAAGAATCTCTTCATCACTTTCTGGATCTATCTCGTGATGGACAGTCCTGACCTTTTGAGCCATCTTCTTCCTTCGGCGGGGTCGAAGAACATCTTCGGGAATGATAGGTTCTTCGGCTTCGGGTTCATCATTTTGAGGGAAAATGGTTGGTGGGTCGGAGACTGGGGGGTTCACTTGGGAAGGTTCTTCAACAGGAAGCTCTTCGGTGACCTCCGAAATCTTTCCCGTCAGAAAATCTTCCAGATCCCTCACTTCCGAAGAAGTTGGTTTGATCAGAGACACTGCAAAATGATCATATATTAAAATTCATGCCATTCAAATATATTAAAAAGCTATCTTACAGAATCATTTGAGACTTACGTTTATGATCATAGAGCCAGGCCTGTTTGGTCAGCAAAGTGAAACTCCACTCTTGTAGAGGGATCTTCTTCAGAAACTCGGCCATCTCCCTCACTCGTTCTTCGGGAATGTCCCCGAAGTCAGCAGAGATCCGGTCTGAGGTGGTCCATTCGGGAAGAGAAGAAATCTCTGGTCCATTGATAAAGAACCAGTTCTCGTGCCATCCTTTGTTGCTCGAGGGGGTACTCATCAAGGGCCTCTTCTCGAATCTGGAGTTCGGGCAAGGGGACTGTTTGCTCAGCATCTTGAACCCTTTTTCTCGAGATCTGCCGGCTGAGAAAAGAGTGAAGAACAGGTCAACAGAGGGGGTAACCCCTAGCTCATGGCAGAAGGCAATGAATGCCAGAATGTGGATGTAGGAATTGGGCACGAGTTGTGTGAAGCCCACTCCTATGAACCCTAGGAGGGTGATGATGAAGGCATGAAGGGGTAAGCGAACCCCCTTTTCCAGGACTGTAACCGGCATGGCGACCCAGCCATCTGGTCGCTGGTACATGCGCTCTTCAGGAGCAGGAGCCCGTATGTCATATGAATCCGGAATCCTGTATCGAGTCCGAATGTAACATATTTCAGATTCAGTGATGTTGGAGGAGATGTTGGCATGGGGAAATTGTTCCCCATCCTTAAAGAAATCGGTGGGTGATGGTAGGTTCGCACTCGAACCCTCTTGATTAGGGTTTGAGCGAGAGGAACTTGGATGAGTTTGGCTTGGATTCACCATTGTTGAGATCTGGAAAGCTAGAGAGAGTTTCTGAGAAGCAAGAGAAAGCTCAAAGGTTCGAATTTCAAATCAGCAGGTAAAACCGTCAAATTGATAAAGTTTACTTTTTTATACTGACGGTTACACAGTAAACAAGGCCGGCGCATTAATTATCAGTAATGATGAGAATTTGAATGAGGCGTGTTTGGGTAACCTTTGGATGTCTTGCCAATTTGGACCTATCTGTTGAGTTTCTAAGTAATGACCCATCCTCTTCAAATTAAAATCCTTTATCAGAATGGGCCTATTGCTCTGGGCATCCTGCCATCTCTTAGCCTATTTTACACATCAAAGTGGGTATGCTTCAATTATCTCTCATTTTTGGGCCTTTATTAAATTCTGATATCATGGACCATTTATAGTTTTCTGTTAAACATCCTATTTAACTAAAAAACTAGGGGGTAATGTTGGGTCATGATATTTCTTCTATATTGGGCCGGGTACATTGGGCTTACTTATTAATTAAGTCATTGGGCTCATTGGGCCCAATCATTATGTTGACTTCATTTAATCTTATAAAGGCTGGGCTGGATCAATGGGTCAACCCATTGGGTCATTTAATATCTATTACTTTGACTTGTAATGATGATATAGTATGACAGTTGACCAAGATATCTGCCATACATTAATGTGGATGGGATTATAGTCGGCCGGCGGGGTGAACAGCATCAAAAAGCAGTGTACAGTTTTCATGCAGCCGGCAGAGCCCATCAGATCATGGGGATATGTCAGATGGTAGTAGGTGGCACAATATTCCAGACAAAGATATTATATCCTATCGAGTAAGTCTTCACAAATGAGGTATGTATTTCATATACACACACACAACCATAGATTAAGACAATTCTCATTACACTAGACTTTATCATCCTCTTGAGTTAACCCTGTGAACAGACATACTTACTCTTACGCCTGAGCTATCCCCCGGCGGTCCGGCCGTCAAGCTTGTGGTGTTGTCGTGTTTACTGTGCAGGATCAGGACGTCTTTCGTGATTGGGACGTGGAGAAAGTTCTTGGCGTTAACAATCCCCATGATGCAACTGGTCAAGCTTCTTAACTCCAGAGGATTTCATATCACCTTTGTCAATTCTGAACACAACCAGATCCGGTCCAAAGGACCCGAATGACTTGCAAATTTTGCCAATTTTCGGTTCGAGACCATATCGGAGGGATTGCTGAGGATCGAGCCTACAAAATCTCATTTCCCTGTAGCCGTGTTTGAATCCGTTCTAAAGAATTGTTTGGCTCCGTTTCGGATCTGTTAATTAAGCTAAAGTTAACGGTTGAGAGTCCGCCGATTATAAGCATAATAGCAGATGAAATTTGGATTCCGGTTGTGTAATTTTGGACCGCATCCGCGTGTGGTTTCATGGGGTATTCAGTACTCGGAACTCATCAAAAGAGGCATTTTTCCATTCAAAGGTATTTCCCCATCTCTTTAAAAAAAATCAATTTTAGAAACTATATACGGTGAATTTGGTAAAGAAAAACTTAAATGGTTCTTGTGTGTGATTTGAGATGGGGAAGCTTTGATGAAGATATAGTCTTGTGTGATTTGAGATGAGACTTTTGGTTGAGTTTTTGTTGGCAGTATCTGGGGAGAGGCGGCAGTGGGAGAGGTTAAACGGTTGGACAAAAATTACGACGACATCTCTATTTGCCTATTTTCGATGGTCCCTATTAGAAGAAATTTTAAGATGCTTTAATAAAGTTTTGTTCTTATGTCTCTGTGTAAGCTTAATTCCCAGATCAATATATACACTTGATTTCTAGGACAGTGTTTTATAATTTGATTCACATTAATAATAATAATAATAATAATAATAATTTTTAAATAATAACATTAATAATAATTTTTACAAATGCATTTATATAAAATTAATGAATTTATATTATTTTTTAATAATAATAATTTTAAAATAATAATAATAATTACAAAATAATAATAATTTTTACAAATGTATTTATATAAAATTAATGAATTTATATTATTATTTAAAAATTATTAATATTTTTATTATTATTATTTGAAAATTATTATTATTATTATTATTAATACACGTGTAAAATTATATATGTACACATCAGCATTTCAAAATCACGTGTATGCACAGTCATCATTTCTGTCTGTTTTTTGGACAAAAATCGTATGGAATGACCCTTTTGTAATTTTTGAGAGTACAGTTATTCGATTGTAATAAAAAAAGTTTCGGTAACCACAATGAAAATCGGACCCTAGTACAGTGACCAAAAAGTGATTTATCACGTACTTTGTATGTATACCATGTCTACTCAATTGTACATTTCTATTATTTAATCTTTGACTTAAATAACCTTGTCCAATTCTATATCATTGTGTTGAACCTTCAAGTAGTAAGAAAAAATCTTATTGATTGAACTAGTCTATAATGGAATAGTGTTCTATAATTCTAGAACCACTGATAAGTTAGTTTCAAGCTAAACTTTCTTTAGTGCGTAAATTCTTAATCCAAACTGAGACGAACAACCCTAACATAGGGGATTTTGTGTGTGTAATGTTTAGATATTTTTGCACAATATATGGTACAAAGGGTTGATCCCCCTAAGTACGTTAAGTAGGGTCTGTATAGTCTAAATAACTGTTAAGGTTGGGGTAGTAATACCTAATCACCGGGGACATAGTTGGTGGTCTTAAGACCCTCAGATATTAAATTCAAACTTGTTTTCTATTTTTGATTCGTATAACAATTTCATTATTGCTCAGCATTCGTTGTTCATTCTCACGTTGTTATCATTACTACTCTTTATATTAGTGAGAAATGGTTTTCTTACTCTTGCAATTAACATTGCAGCTAAAGTTGAAAGAGTCGATGTGCCATCTACTAGTAAAGGAAAAGGCAAGATGTCTAAGTGTTGAAGATTTATGAGAATTTATTTAAATGAATTATGTTATAAGACTTGTTTTATTTTATGATGTATTCTGCAAACTTTTGTAATAATTTAAGGTTAGATTACGTGGGATTGTTTTAGAGATGATGTAACCCTTTAATTGGAAAGATTATCCTTTAAGTTATTTGATGTATTTATCCTTTACTATGGGTAGTTAGATGTAATTATTTTTGATAGTGAGCACCAAATTCTGTGGGAATGAAGTACCCGGATTTGGGAGTGTCACAGTAGTGACTTGGTACGAATCTTTTTTGCATCACTGTTTTCATCTCCGCCCAAGTCTCAATTGGACGTTCCCCGCATCTCCTCCTGTTAGTAATTAACTGTTCCCACTAAGTGACTATATAATCTAAAAATTTGGTAGCGACTAATCTGACTTTCTTGAGATCTGAATAATTGTGACAGCCAAATACCCATTCTATTTTTTCCCATTCTAAGTAGGCCTCTGGATCACTCCTCCCTTGGAATGCTGGGATTTTCATCTTAATGTTATTCCCGTTATCATCTACCCTATTTCGACCTTCCTTCTCTCTAGGACCTCTTGGCCTTTAATGTAGGAAACCAGATTCACGATCTTCCTCCTCTTTGAATTCCCCCTCGAAGTAACTTTCCTTTGTTTTAGTTTCCCGTGGATGTGTTCTCCCCTTTTGATGTGCTCCATGAGGTTTTTGGTATGATCCTCCTTGGGTCTCACTGATCTGATCAATTCGTTCATTCATGATCTCCCACCTTCGATTCCACTCCTTATTCATGGCTTTTAACATAAATTTCATGTCAAAAGTTGTGGAAGATTGCTCTTCAAAAATTCATTTATCCTTAGAGTTAGACATATTTTCTGCAAAATAAGGGTTAGTAGAAAATAGTTTCCCCACCACTCCCTTACGTGTTTCGCTCGAATCATTGATTTCACTCATGTATTCATTCAATTAATGGCTTTTACCCTTAATTAATCTCAGTATTACTGAGCCTCTTACCTCTAAATATTCTCTCTAATAGGTTCTTCTTGAACTCACTTACAAAATTCTCAGTTTTACTAATCAATTCAAAAATAACTTATCACAAAATAAATTATAGAAGGTATGAAATCTTACAATAGCATGCAATCAACAATAATTTAAAATTCAAATTTTTTTTTTCTATACTCTTTTTTGCTAAACAATTTCAACAGAAATTTAAGGGGTAAGTAACTCGCTAGAAAAGCTTAGCTCTGATACCAAATGATAGACTCCACAACACATTTGCGTGAGGTGGTCATCGCCCGGATCATTTCTATCACAGTTGATAGAGTGGAACTGTCTCGACACCTCAACCCAACGTTTATATTAAGACGAGAACCTTGGTACGATCGATCAAGCAATAAAATTTGCATTATATGGAACACCAACGATGCATAAACCCCGTGTTTATATTAAAAAAAGAACCTCGGCACAATCGATAATTGATGTGGTAGAAGACGCCACACATAATTATGTATCGTTGTATGATAAGTCAAACTGAATCTCAATTAATTAACTAAGGAATTAGCTTAGGAATTCTTCAAAGAACCAAAAGTAGAGAATAATCTCATAAATAATTAAATATGAATATTATTAAATTATTCTCTCAATTATATTCATATGACTTATTTATACTAATAAATTTATACTAATAAGGAAAACCCTAGAATCCAATAAGGAGTAAATAACTATTTTCGGAAAAACAATTCTCATCTAAAAGAGTCCTAACTACAGTAGAAATACAAAAGATATGTAAAATCCTAAAAATAAGGAAAGAAATCTGATCAAACAATCCCAAAAAAATTCGTCCTCAATTTTCATGTCAGTCGACCGGCGCAGGGCACGTCATCTATAGGCCTGCAATGGCGCGGGCCATGCAACACTTGAAGAATCACTGAAGCTCCGGTGCGGGGCGCGTTACATTAGCACGAGGTTGCGCTACAACATCAGACAATCTGCCACTCTGGCGCGAGGCGCGTTACCCATAATAATATCATGGCGCGGGCCACGTTGGATAACCAGATTGGATTCCTGATTTTCTTTATCTACTTGTAACACATTAATGAGCTTCTCCATCGTGGAATCAAACTTATCAATCAGTAAACGCAATCCAACTTCTTTCTAAACTCCTTGAATCAGTGCGATAAGTCCATCCTTGAAACATTTAGCTCATCCTATAGTGACAGGTCCTACGGGAACTTGCACCGAATTTGATCCATAATCTCCATTAGAATCCATGCTAGCCATGTCCTCATTAACATAAATTTTAAGGGGTTCATAGTACTACAGTCTCCTAGTCCTTTATTCTATTTTGAGAGTAGAGATGATCCACTAAAGATAGAAAATTACAATAACCATAGTTCACTAAGAACTATTACAATACTTGATTCACTAAAAATCATTCAAGTCACAAAGACTTGGTATGCTGAAATCACTAAAATCTTAATACATCTCAAAGATAAAGTGGTCATGCGAGTTGCTGCTAAATGACATCCAATTCTCCTTCAAATATTTTAGCTGAATGTTGTTAGTCTTTGTATTGAAGGGTGAAGCACTTAAATGTTTTAATGATGTTGTAGCAATCCTTTTATAGGTACTCATTGGAATTTACCCGTTGGATTGTTACTGTTGCTTCAAATAATGTGGGACACTTGTTAATGAACAATTCCTTTGACTATAAAATGTTGTATACCGGACCACATGCTATCGATTGCGACAATACTATGTTTGTTACACTTGCAAACACATGTCTTGTCCTTGTATAGTTAGTTATTATAAAAAACTACATTGTCTCTTCATCCTTATAACTGACTCATTTTGAATTTCACCTTTGAATATTGTCAGTCAGTTTTATGACCCTTGTCATAATCCTATCAGTAACTTGTCAAACCTCAATACTTTAGGAAAAGTGTTAAATTAGCCTTCAATGCACGATCGTAGAGTTGGACTTTAGATCTTTGAGTGTCCTTACTCAGCAATATTGACTTTACGATTCTTAGTGGCTTTGCGATATGGCTCTACGATTTGGCTCTTATTCAACGATCTCAGAGTATCTTCTAATAGAATTATTTTCTTTACTTTGCGATCTTAGAGTTTTCTCTGCTTTTTCTCAACGAAGAGCTCAACTCCTTGAACACCTTCAATTATTACAAGATTACATGACTATATCCTATGATTGTATATCTACTTAACAAATTAGATCACTAACTAAATCCTTTACATAGAATTTGTTATTCCCAAAGGCACAAAAGAGATTTAGAATGGGGTTAAATAAATTCTTTTAAATTTTCCTTTTAAGAAATTAGTTACTAAATAATTAACAAGGTTAATTTATAATGATATATGCACAACGAAATTAGTTTGAAAATCACTTTAAAGATTAAATGAAAATCCAAAGCTCTGAATTTAGTGTAATTATAGAAATTAGTCAAAGCGATAAATCATAGAGCGACAGAAAAATAAATTACAGAAATGTAAGCGTAGGAAAGTAAAGAAAATAGAATATTTTTAAGAGATTCGAAACACAAAAGTCTCCTAATCCTCTCTTCTACTCCAATAAAAGGGATGATCCACTAAGGATGAGGGTTAAATAATCAAGGTCCCTCAACTTTGATTCACTTAGAATCCTTCAACTCACAAAGACTTTGAATACAAAGTTCACTAAGATCTAAATACAATCAAAAAGAATAAGAGCAGTTGTTTGAGGTGCTGCTAATTTTCTTTAAGTTTCTTTTTAAATGTATTAGCAACAATAAATTGGTCTTTGGATCATAGGGTGGAGCACTTGAACACTTAATCTTTTAGGCGTTCAATGCGTGAAGATTAGTGGTTGTTATGAAAGTAGTATGCATACAAGTCAATCATGTATGATGATAAAACATATACTTTGTAATTAATCTTATTTATTTATTAATAAAATAATTATTTATTAAAGGCATTTAATTATCTACATGGTGCTATTTTAATAATATGTGATAAACTCATAATTTTAAGCAATGCTTTTAGAATCATGATGAGATCATGCTAATGAGATCTAAATTCTTAGATAGCTTAAAACTAAAATGTTCTCAATCAATGGATTACTAAAAAGGGGATTAGTGAATCCGGATAGATTGGTACATACGTTATTTGCTCATTATATAAGAATGGTTGATCACATGATCATTTGTGTGGAGACACTAAAGCAAGTATGTAGGTGCTTATTGAAGAATAAGTTCACTGAACGTGACTCGCTAAGGAATACCTAATGGAATTTTACTTGTCTGTGAATAGGAATTCATGTAGTGATAGTAGTACAAATGATCTTTAAACTTGAGATCATCATAGTATCATATGTATAATGAATTATATTTAGACTTATTCCTTAAGACCCTTAGGGTATATCAAATAGTATGCTTGTGTGTAATAAGTTATATATGGAGATAATGAATGATCAATATAGAATCTACTACTTCTAGTAAAAAAAAAGAGAAATGTCCTATATGTTTCGATAGATGACAACAAAGAAATCCGTGGCCAAGGTGAAATGAAATTAGAAAGTAGTTTCTAATTTGCATTCATTAGGAGCTGTGCATTTAGGAATCAAAATACATATAATTAAATAAAATAAGACTTGACAATAATTCAATGTCTTATATTTAATTGTGATATTTTATGGTGGAAGGATTGAATAGTACGGTAACTATTTACTCAAAGGTTCTTTTATGATTAATGTTAAAATCTATATTATCTGGAAAGTCGTTGATCGCTAGGTAGGCTTATCCCTATTGTAGAATAAATATTATTTATTTAAATAAGATTAGAATTGTTCTAATTGATTTATTCACAACCGGTTTAATACGAAGAACCTAAAGGGTCACACCATAAAATGAAGAATAATTATTTAAGAAGTTAATGGCATAATCATAATAATATGTTAAGTATATTTAATTTAATCTATGGTGATAGAATAAATTAAATAGCTTAATATTTATTATTTAATATTTTGGAAATATTAAATATAAATTAATAAGAAGAGTTATTAATATTATTACAAATATTATTGTTTTTAATTTCTTAAAGAGTTTAGAAATTAATTTTATATAAGTACTCTCATTTATTCCTAATAGGATTAGGAGGCAAAATTAGTTAAACGAGTTTAATTAATTATCCCTAATAAGATTAGGGAGCCCAATTAAATAAAAGAGTTTAATTAAATAAATAATACATTATTTTAATTAAATAGGGTTACCTGATATCTTTATAAGAGGAGTCTTATATCAGATATCAGATATACGTAATTCCAATAGTTGGAGAGTACGCCCCATTTTTCTATAGAGATAGAAAAAACTAGGGTTTGAGCCAATACACCCATCTTCTTGAAAATTCTTCTTCTTTTGTGGATCACCTGTAGAGGTCATAAACTTGGGTGGCTAACATTGATCAAAGGAAGGAATCTACTCGGAGATTCAAGGAGATCGCGGAGAAGTAAGAGTTAAACTCGTATATGTGGAAGCTCGTATCTACAAGGGTATGATTCCAAAACTTCTTATTCCTTGTTTTAATTAATAATATTCATAAAGGATGATCTGGGTAATTGGTTTGTGAATTTATTTTAAAATCTGATTTTAATTTGCTTCTGCTAATTTTGCAATTTAATTGTTATTTTGATTTTCACAAAACCTTACAGTTCAATGATGTAGAAGCAATCCTTTTATAGTCTGTCATTGGTATTTTCTCATTAGATTGTTAACGTTGCTCCAAATAGTCTAGGACACTTGTTAATTGATAATTCTTTTCACTTTAAATAGTTGTATGATGTAACACAAGTTATCACTTTCGATAGTAATAAGTTTGGTGCAGTAGCAGACGCCCCTTGCAAAGCAAGCTATTATAAAAGTTGTGTTGTCTCTTCATACTTATCGCTGATGTGAATGTAATTTGTTATGTTTTTATCCCTTAAATCTTTTATCTTTTTTATTAATTCAGTGCCTAAATGTACTCATTAGTTCCATATTTTGATTTAAGGTGCAATTGAGGAAGTCCGTGACTTTGGAGGAAAAATGGAGCTCAATTCAAGTGAACCGCGAGGCATAGAAATGAAATGGAATTTATTTAGATATATTTTAGTGGAATTGGAGTATGAAAGTCCAATAATAATCTAGAAAGGGTTTGAATAGATTATCATTGTTTAAAAAATTATCTTAGGCCTTTTTTAATTTGTAGTAAATTAATTTGCAGTGCCAGAAATTAATAATCAAGATAGTAAAAATTCAATCACACAATGCACATATATTTATTTGGTTCACAACATACAGCTCGAGTATGTT